>VZTT01037205.1:0-15236 GCA_013400855.1 Buphagus erythrorhynchus | reverse complement strand
TTTTTTTTTTTTATGCTGATCAAATGATGAAACTGTCAGAGTTTATCTGCCAAGCAGGAAATTATCGGGGACTTCCAAGGTAACTTATGGAGTCTTTCTGGGCTCAAGTGGAAAGTCATTTCTCTTCCAATTGCTCATTGTTGCCAAGGTGTGTCATGATATAAGGTCACTGCTATAAAAATCTCCATCCTGGCCTAGCTGTGATCTCCCCAGAAGCAAGGTAGAATAGTTTTTATCCAAGAATATGTACAGAAGTATTACAGAGGAAGAGCACGTTTCTGCTGTAATCCTTGGATTGCAGACTTCCTTGTATCTTGCCATACTTTTTCAATTTTTCCTTCTTCCTTCAGGTCAGTACAGTGGGGCTTTCAACATCACTCTGCCCATTGACCTCATTTCATCCATGGCTACCCTCTTTGTTTACATTGCCTTCCCTGAGGGACAAGTGGCAGCTGACACCTTCCGTCTGAAAGGCTCCAGCTGCTTCAGGAACCATGTAAGCAGTGCATAAAACATAGAGGGGCAGGTAGGCTGGAGGGTGGATAATGATCTGCAAACTGGCAGTAGATATCCAGCAGAATCCAATAACCACAGCTTCCCCTTTCCTTCATCTCTCAGTGTCTGCAGTCCCCCTTTCTTCTGCTGTTTCAGGTGAAGCTTGGCTTCTCAGATACAGTGGCTCTCCCAGGATCGACTGTCCGTCTCCATTTGCAGGCTGCACCAGGCTCCCTGTGCAGCATCCGTGCAGTAGACAAAAGTGTCCTTCTCCTGAGGCCAGAGGCTGAGCTTTCCAAGGATAGTGTGAGTCACTTCAGTGCTGACCATTGCTGGTTAATAAGGCATGGTGGATATATCAACAAATACTTGAATGGGGTCAGGGCATGGTTTAATGAGAAAAAAAGAAGGCCAACACCAAACACCAGCCAAAATTTCCAGTGTCTACAGAGAGTGGGTTATTCTAACAGAATAACCCACTGCCACCCCCAGCTACAGCCTGAAGTCACATCCTTGTTAAACTTACAGTGCTTTTCCACAGTGGCAAGCAGAAGGCAAGAGACATCCATCTCCTGAACCGATTCATGACAGCGCTCTGAAAAAAAAAATGTATTAAAAAAAATGCCAAACATGGTATAAGCTCCATGTCTTTGTTCCAGATCACATGAACCAGACAGGCCTTCCATTCACAGAGTGGGCTCTAAGTGGTGTATTGGCAGTGGAAGGGTCCCTTTTCTCCTCTAGACCTTGGTCTAAGGACACCTGAATTGCCTCTTGACACAGTCTTGGTGCAACCAAGATGTGTCTTCAGCCAGACAGGAAGCTGTCCAATGTTCCCCCCATGTAGGGAAGGAGTCGTTAGTGTTTGCATTGAGTTCACAGGTACAATTATTAAGCTAGAAGTGGCCACAGCTATGCAGCCATACCCCAGAGGGGCTCGTGTTCTTCTCTGGTGCTATACCTCCAAAATTTGTGGAGGCTCTCCATAAAATTCAAAACCCCTTGAGGCTGGGTTTTTTGTGACAGGTGGGATCTGAGTTCGGCCTCTGAGATTGCAGGAAATCTCTGGATAGAAATGAAAATCTTCCCACCTCTCACACTGAACTGTACTGTTTTCATTCTCTCTCTACAGGTGTATAATATGTTCAGCTATGCTCAGGAGCAGCTCAGCACCCTCACAGATGTCTACAATGACTACTGCACTGTCCACAAGAGCCCAGGAATCGCTGATGCCTCTCAGACCACCCTTTCACCAGGAATGATGTCACCATTCATGTACAACAGTTACTCTTATGCAGTGTCCCAACCAGATGTTTATGAACTTCTGAAGGTAAATCAAATTTCCAGAAAGCCTGAAATATCAAAGCTGAGCCCTTTTGTATCCCAGGCCAGCTGGCCTGGGATAGCTACACAGATTGTCTTTCCTGTAAATGCTGGTGACTTCACAATCTGAATTTGCTAACCTTCTGAACTAAGAGATCAATGACAGTCTATGCTCCCAGCATGATAAATTCCCATTGATCAGGGAGATTCCTAGAATCCAACTCTCCATTAGTCCCCTTTAGATTTCTAGGGACTGGGAGCAGAGAGGATTGTCCGCCTGTGTCAGAGAAAATTGGAGCTTGGAAAAGCAAAGTACCTGAGAGAAAAGGGGGACCCAGAGAAAGGAGAGAAAGAATAATAGAAAGGAATGGCAGTGAAGGATAAAGAAAAGTCTGGGTTAGGATGGGCAGCAAACTGTAGTGCCAAAATAATGACTTTGTGTACAGGCATGCACATGCAAGTGGTCACCTCCACAATCCTTTGGCATGAGGACCAGGCTCTAGGAGCAGGACAGTTCTGCCTTCTCTCCCAATATAAATTTGCAGGTTGTGCTGAGGTGCAACAGCACAGAGTAGCTGTGATATGCTAGGAGGCAGGGGAAGAGACACACCCTCAGACCCTCCTCCACAGAAATATACCTTCTTTTCTTCCCTTTCTTTCCTCCAGAATGCAGGTCTAACATTTTTAACCAGCCTTAAAATCAAGTCTCCAATTGAGTGCCGCATCCAGGACACTTTTGACCGCGACTACATGTGTACATCTCGATTTTTCCTGTTTCTTTGGGGATCACGGGTAACACAAAGGCTGCACATGGGCAGCTGAACATGCAGTGTACTTAGGAGCTGGGGATGGCTTGCAGAGATGAGTGGGAGGCTGCACTCAGTTGTGCTCCACAGGTAGAGGGGAAAGGCCCTGGCATGAGTGTGTCCAGTGCACTGGAAGGCAGAGGGGTGGCTGCAGGGTTCAAACCTGTTTGGAAGCTTCAGCTGGTGAGCAGGAAGACAGTATGATCAAGGAGGGAAATGGGGCATCTGTCTCAGGAAAGAAAATCTGTTTGTAAGACCAGGAAAGGTCTTTCTAGAAACCAGAGGACGAACCAAGATTGGCATTGGGCAGTATCTAGGCTTTTCTGCAGGGAATGAGAGCAAAACTGTGAGCAGGTAAAATGTCTCATGGGGGAGCACACATGCATTGGAATTCCCCTGGCCTCCTGGGTTCTCTTGTGGAAGACAATAATGAAGTTGAGGGCATCATGGAGAGGACAAGGGGGTTTGGGCTGAGAGTGGGAGGGATAGAGAACTGAGCTTTTCTTGCCTGAACTCTATCCTGGTTTCACAGTTGCTCTGCCTTTGAATGAATGTTTGTATTCCCAATAGCTTTTGACGAGCTGGCAGACTTGGAGAGCTTGTACCCAGAGCCAGATGCTGCTGTTGAAGCTGCTGAGGCAGAGCACACTGAGCTGGGCAGCGAGTCAGCACCAGCACGTACCTGGTTCCCAGAGACATTCATCTGGACTCTGGTTCCCATCAAGTGAGTAATCATGGGCTGTGGTTCACAAGGACACAGACTTTCTACCTGACACAGTAGAGGAAATGGGCAGGAGCAGAGAAAGGGCATTATTGCCTTCAGTGCACAAAGTAAAAGAGGGAGGTGTGAAGTGGATAAGGACAATGGAGTTTTGGTTCAGTTCCTGTCTCTGCTTGAGGTTTTCCAAACGCTTCTAGGAATTTAACATCACTCACTCTTGCAGGATGTAAGAGGCCTCCACAGATCCATAGCTCAACATTCTATACAAGGCAGGTCCTGTTAGATCAAGTTGTAGTAAAATACTCTGTATCCCCACGGATGGAGATTCCTCGAACTGTGTTTCCATGTTTGACCATTCTCATGGTATTTTCTTATGTCAGGTCAGAATCTCCCATGTTCCAGCTATGTGTTACCTTTTATCCTGTCAATGTGCACCTCAGAAGAGACATGTCCCATTGTCTCCACACCTTCCCAATAGGAAGTGTCGCACTATACTCCATGGCACAAACTGTGTGTATAACACAGACCCCACCACAGAGCCCTCTGTGCCCACACAAAAGAAGAATTTCAGGTGCAGCACTGCTCAAAAGCATATTTTGGGTTGCATTTTCCTCTCAAGTCATTCCTTGCCCACCTATTTGCTATTCTTCCTATACCTCTGTCCTACTTGCCAGGAATCCCCATGCCTTCATATGCACATATGCATATGACTTCCATTTCATAGTCTGAATTTCTGCATTTTTCTTCCCAAGAAAAATTTTTCCAGGGTGGGGACAAACCTCTTCCCCTCTGTTCTCTCTTCAGCGATTCAGGGGCTGCTGAGCTAGCTGTCACAGTACCTGACAGTATCACAGACTGGAGAGCCATGTCCTTCTGCACCTCCGAGAGCCATGGGTTGGGAGTCTCAGAGACCACCAGCCTGCAGAGCTTCAAGCCCTTCTTTGTGGAACCCACTTTGCCCTATTCTGTTTTCCGGGGAGAGTCATTTCCCCTGAAAGTCAAAGTCTTCAGCTACCTGAAGCAGTGCATGGCGGTGAGTGGCTCCCTCCAGGATAATTTGGAGCAGAGGAATGCAAGGAAACCTATTAATAGAGACCCAAACAAAGGGGCTGCCTGCTTAGACCCTGGGCAAAAGACACCAAAGAAGTTGTTCAATTTGATTCCACACAGAGCCATCACTGACCAGTTTATCTCTTCCCAGAAGCCAAATCTTCCATGATTGCATGTCCATAGGACATTGCTGTTTTCCTGCAGATACTGCAACAGGCCATCATCATACTCACACCTGGCTTCTGGGATTGACTGTTATTTGAATCAAGGACCTGAATGGAAAAACACAGCAGCAGCAGCAGCTATGTAACCTGAACTCCCTTTTGTTTCACCTCTAGCTCCAGCTTAGCCTGATGGACTCCAGGGATTTTGAATTTCTGCATGAAAATGTCAGGTTCACTCTTTGTCTGTGCCCTGATTCAGCAAAAACATTTTCCTGGGACGTGAAGACTACAAAATTAGGTAAGGGATCAAGGGAGGGGCAGGGGTGGGAAGCACTGGCAGAGCTGCTTGAAGAAGGCAGAGCTGGGCTGGAAGGGAAACTGGCCTACCGTGCAAAGCATGAGTGAGCAGCCCGAGGCTGAGCAGACTAAAACGGAGGCATAGATGTGCCAACCAGCCTCTTGATGTTTTGTTTTTTAGGGAAGGTGAATTTCACTGTCACTGCTGAGGCAATGGAATGGGAAGATGTTTGCACAGAGAGTAAAGCTGTTGTGCCAGAGTCCGGAGGGAAGGACACAGTGGTTAAACACCTGCTGGTTAAGGTCAGGCTGCACTGCAGGGTTCTGGCAAGGTTGGAGCTGGATCAGGCTCAAGACAGTCTAGTGGGTGGCTCTGGGAAGGAAGAGTCAGCTGGGGACTCTCTGGGCACATTTCTCAGGGAGACTGGTCAAGGAGCAATTCTAAGGGTAGAATTGGATTGGAGCTCCTCCACTGGATGGGACAGAAATGTCAGAACTGCTTGCTGGCAGGGCCATGAGGTCAAAGGCCATACAGCAGCTTAGAAACCTGCTTCCCAGTGCAACTTCACTGTTGGCATGGATGTCTCTGCTTTCTGTGTGATGCCCTTTGCCAAGGCCCACAAGGATGGAAAAGCGCTTGCACAAAGGTGTGGTGCTGCACAGCTGCTCTTTGGTTTTACTACTCTCCCTTCTGAGCTGACCAGCCTTTTCCCCACCAGGCAGAGGGACAGCTGGAGGAGAAGACCCACACTTCACTCCTGTGCCCTGAAGGTAGGTGCAGAGGCCCCCACAAATACTCTCTTACTGGGGCTGTGCTTGTGCACAGAACAAGGAGATCAGATGGAAGCAGTGTGGTGTTTGAACAACTCTAGGACTCTCTGGAGCTGTGTAGGGAGCAGAAAGTCAGGGATTTTGGAGCTTTTATGGGTAGGCAAAGCCATTCATCCCTACTCAGTACTAAAAGCTCCTGGCAACATCAAGCCACAGTCTAACCACATCACAGACCATCAGTGGGTGGCTGGACTTCTGTGTCATGCTCTCTTAAATGCTGATGTCACCAACTGATGAGGTGATCCCAGACCTGTTTACTCCATCTCCTGGGGGACACCCGTGACTCCGCCATCTTCCTCATGCCTGTTGTTCTGATGTTTTTGCCATTTGCAGGAACTTCAGCTTCAGAGACAATTTCTTTCACTGTGCCAGAGAACATTGTCCTTGGGTCAGAGAGAGCCCACATCTCTTTCTTAGGTGAGTTTTTAGAAGAGTCTAGGGAAGTAATATTTTTCCCTGCAGGACACATCTCTTCTGGTGCCACTGTGTCTTCTTTAGCAAACAAAGTAATGAAAGGGAATATGTAGAGCGAGGTGTGGTACTGTCTTCCAGAGCAGTATCCTATCTCTCCTATACAAGTGGCACTGGATGGATATATAATTTCACCAAGCCAGGGGAAAGATAGTCAAGTACCATATCAATGTTCCTACAGTCTGTAGACATCACGTAAGCAGAGGTGAACTGAGATCACTGTTAGCAGGTTATCTGGAGAATCTATGAGACCAAAATGGTTTTACATGCAAAAATACATATGGCTCCCAAAGCTGTTGTTCTGTCCTACAGGTGACATTATGGGAACAGCACTGGACAACATAGATGGGCTTCTTCAGATGTCCAGTGGCTGTGGTGAACAGAACATGGTTCATTTTGCCCCAAACGTCTTTATCACAAAATACCTTGAAGAAACAGGACAGCTGACTCCAGAAATCAAACAGAAGGCAATTGGCTATCTGGAAAGTGGTGAGTGGATTTCTGCGTGTTAAGCTGATGATGTCCACTACAGCACTTGTGTGGAAGGAGCCTCAGCAGAGGCCTGGTGCTGAGCAGGATTTGTGCAGCATCACTTGCCTGACACCATGGTAATTGTGGCAGTGTAAATCAGGCTAGTGCATGTCAACAGAACAAGTGGTGCACGGCAACCCTCTGCTAAATTCCTCAGAGATAACGCTCTCTATAATGATCAGCAGGATTG
Organism: Buphagus erythrorhynchus; assembly: GCA_013400855.1. Classification (NCBI taxonomy): domain Eukaryota; kingdom Metazoa; phylum Chordata; class Aves; order Passeriformes; family Sturnidae; genus Buphagus; species Buphagus erythrorhynchus. The sequence goes on along the minus strand of VZTT01037205.1, from coordinate 8,357 downwards.
GTGGGGCGGGTTGGCACCTGGAGAACAGGACAGGCACACAGCATCTTCACTACTCCCAGCCTCTTCCTGCAGGATATCAGCGGCAGCTCCTGTACAAGCACACAGACGGCTCATACAGTGCATTTGGGGAAGGAAGTGAGCCAGGAAACACTTGGTAAGCAACGATATCCAGACATAACTGAGGAGCAACATTTTGACCTGGTCAGGCTCAAGCTGGCTTGGATTTTGGTCTGGGGAAACTGAGGCAGCCTGAAGGTTTGAGCAGAAATTGCTCCTGAGACCTTTTGGAAGGTGTCGTGGCTTAAGCCCAGATGGAAGTTAAGCACCACACAGCTGTTCATTCAACACCATCCTCATGCCAAATCCAAAACATGCCACTGTAACAGCTACTGAGAAGAAATTAACTTCACTCTAGCTGAAACCAGAGCAATATCCATCTCTTACTCCATAACGTTTATGTCATGCCAGGTTTCATACTCCCCAATAGGCCGTCACTTTTCCCTATTTATCTGTTTTGATAAATAGACAAAATCTTCCTCTTAGTCTGTGGAACACCTCTGTCAAATGTGACAATGAACTAACTTGAAGTACCCCTGTTGGATTGTTTGTTCTTGGGTACCACAAACAAGACTGATTCTGAAAACTTGGCAGCAAAGGCTTTCAGAATGCTTGGTGTCCAAACAGGATTGGGAATGGGTCTGAGTGAGCTCACTAAATGTCAGCCCCCCAGGGCAACAAAGCACCCTGCTGGAATTAGCAGAGCTCTGAAGGTCTGAAGAATTGAATATTTTCTCTCTTGCTGCAGATGGCTCTGACCTCTTGAGCTCATGTGCATTGCTTCCAGTACTCCATCTGCACAGGGGCTGTGACCTGCTGGTACTTCTACAGGAAGAATGTAGTAGAAGACCCAGAGACTCTTGTCTCCTCTTAGACACATGTATCAAGTGACAGTTCAGTTCTATATCCCTCTTCCTTCTTTGGCTCTAGGCTTACTGCTCTTGTCCTGAAGACCTTCAGCCAAGCCCGGGACTTCATCCACATAGATGAACAAAATATAAAGGATGCTGCCAGTGCCCTGATTAAAAGTCAGACTCCATCTGGCTGCTTCAAGAGTGTGGGGAAGCTCTTCAACAATGGTCTGATGGTATGACATGTCCTGGTGGTTCATTAGGTACCTCAGAGCTCCTTCACTTTCTGATCCAGTTTGGGTGCCAAGAAGAATGAACTCTGTTGCAGGAGGAAGGCTCTGAAGTGCCCAGGGTCACCCTTGGGTGACGCTCAGGGCTGCCTAGTCACTGTGGCACTTTTTCAGGTTATGAGTGATGAAGGTTTGCATTTGATGATGTACACCTGGGAACTGAAACAGTGCCCTGCCCTACCTCCATATCAAAAGCTAACACATGCCAGCTTGCAGCAGGGTTGTGGGAACATCCCCTGGCATTGAAATCTGGTACTGAAAATCTTATGTTTGGGAGGAGAAAGGGGAATGTGCTCAGCAGAGGGAGGGACTCAGCTACTCAGAAGAGATTAGGGAGCCCTGGCAGAGAAGTGCTCTGGTAAGCAGGACCTTTAAAAGTGGATATCAGTCCTGTCACTTCCTTAGGAGAAGGAATAGGACCAGCACTGTTGCCTGTGCTGGCATTTGCTAGGGGACCAGAAGGCACTGGAAAACTTTCCCCTCTCCCTTCTCATAGCATCCCTTGTGTGTGTGTTCTGGTGTCTGCAGGGTGCAGTGGAGGAAGGCCTGGGGCTGAGCTCTGTGATCGTGATCGCTCTCATACGCTCGGGGATGTCTCACTCTGTGAGTAGCAGCAGCAGGAGCAGGCTGTGTGGGCAGCCTCTCTCAGGCACTGCCTGGGCTCTGCCTTTGGCTTCCACCCTCTCCTGCACACGTGAAATCTGCATTCCCTTCCCAAACACCCTGCCCGTAACGAGAGCACTTTCAATTGTATCCTAGGACCCAGTCGTGGAAAAAGCTCTGAAATGTATAAGGGACCTGGTCAGTGCTGATCCTGGCAGTCCCAACCTGTACAGCCTGGCACTGGCTGCAAACGCCTTTGCAGTGGCAGGTGACAAGGCCCTCAGGCAGAAAATCCTCAAAAGATTGGATAAGGCTGCCATAATATCAGGTACCACGGACACTGGGGCAGGAGGGAGGGCCACTGGCAGAACTGTGTGGAAATCCCTGCGTTGAACAACCATGGGAATGGAGGACAGGAGTAGGTGGGGGGTGGGGGGTTACTGCTAGAGCTTTGTGGAGAGTCCAAGGCTTGGCTATCCAAGCCTCAGTTTGCCAAGCTGTCCCAGGTTATATCTGTATACATATGTATATATCTATATACACTGTGAGACAGATTGTCTCGATGGATGATCTCACAGTCTTGGCCTCCCAGTCACCCAGACCAGGGGAGCTTCACAGAAATTGTGGAGCTCCTCCCCAGCCTGCAGGTCTAAGGTTTTGCTGCAAAAAACAGGGTGTGGGGAGAAAATAGGGAGCTATGCACATGTATCTTGTCCAACTGTATTATATCCAATGTACATGTTTGTTTAGTACCTATACACAGGGGCTAAGTAGAACTCCAGGGTCACTAGATACAGCTACACACTCCATAAATGTTCTCACTCCACCTCTAGATGACCAAATATTCTGGAGTCAACAATCCAAACAGGAAGAAGGTTCTCTATCTTGGTATCAGGCTCCATCTGTTGATGTGGAATTGACATCTAGTATCCTCATGGCTCACCTTACAAAGTCAAGTTTGTCATCAGATGAAATCAAAAAGGCATCCCAGATTGTGTCTTGGCTCACCAAGCAGCAAAACCCATATGGAGGCTTTGCTTCAACCCAGGTAATCCCCTTGAGCCATCATCATCATCATCAGATTTGATGCTGTTTTTTTGAGAGCAATGGGTTCTAACAGCCCATAGTAAAAAAAGAAAAATGAATAAATTAAAAAAGGATTTATGGATTTACTGGTCGTGGGAGTTACAGATAATCCCATGCTAAAAGCCAAAGGGAAAAGCTCAACCCTTATTGTGCTATAGCTGCAGTATGAGGGAGGGAAAGGCTAAGGACAGGGAATGCATAGGAAGCAGGAATCCTACTTTTCCTCATGTTTTTCTCTTTCTTCAGGACACAGTTGCTGCTCTGGAAGCCCTAGCCCTGTATGCAACCAACATCTTCAGCAAGGACAGCCCTGATCTTCAGGTTTTTCTCACTTCCAAGGAGTTCAGCCAAAACTTCCAAGTAGACAAAAGCAATCGCCTCCTTCTACAGACCATGGAGCTGCCAGCCATTCCCCAAGATTACACCCTGCGTGTGCAGGGCCACGGCTGTCTTTTCCTGCAGGTAAGCCCAGCCAGGAAGAAAAAGTCTATCTGGTGAAAAGCCTTGAAAGCCAGAGAACATCTGACCTTGCTACTTAGCCAACAGTGAAAACAAACTGCTGTAGTAACTTGCAAGAATCTGGGCTTCAAGGCTGGGGGGGTCAACTGTGATCCAACAGGAAGGGTAACATCTACTCCCCAGATGAAATCTGAATGATCTCCATTCAGCCAGAGCAGCTCCTCTCCTCCAAGAAATCCACCAGGAGCAATGCACTACTAGCAGAACCTCTGCTTCTGCCACATAGTTTTCTCTTAACAACAATACCAGACAGCAAACAGTAGCTGAGTCTAGACAAGAATAGTCTCCAGCAAAAAACTCCTGCTATTCTCTGCCATCCAGCTTCTTTCTGTTCTGGCAGGCCATCCTGAGGTACCACATCCCTCCACTGAGGAGCGAGGCCACCTTTGCCATATCCGTGCAGACGGAGTGCACCGTGCCTGATGCCACCCAGTTCCCTGTCACCATTCGGGTTCGGTAGGTGACACTCAGTTGCCCCTTTCCTCCCCTGTGCTGAGAAGCTTCTGGCACCACACCAGCCTCTTGCTGGCAGGGTTCCCCTTCACTAGTGGGGTCCAAGTGCTGAGGTGACCCTCTGTGCTCTCCCCAGCTGGGTGAGAGGCACAAGGCCCCAGAGGGGTGGCTCAGGCTGTACTCCTGTCTTGTCCCATGCCCCTCACCACAAATTCTCCCAAGGTCTGAGGGTCTCACCCCCTTCTAGGATTAGGTCTCAAAACGCTAATGCTGTGAAGGTCCTGTGGGACTGACACATACTCCTAAGTGTTCCCTCCTCTGCTCCTGGTTGACTGTCACACCACTCTCCTCTGCTGCACTCCTGCCTGGCTTGGGACAGAACTGCCAAGAGAACAGGCATAGGATGTGATATTCCATGCCATGCCTAAAGAAGGTAACACCAGAAGGCTTCCAAGGAACTTATTCTCCTTGGCACAATTAAAAGCAAGATCGAGTGAAGCACAAAGATTTATTACAGTACAGAAACAGGTATGCTTACAGGAGAAACACTGGAAAGAAAGGCACATTCCTCCACCTGAGTACCAAAGCTGGGCTGGAGTATCTGGAGACCATGGCTCAGAAAGTAACGTTAGTGCTGTCCCCTGGGTTCCTGCTGCAGCTACACAGGGAACCGTGTGTCCACCAACATGGTCTTGATCCAAGCGGAGCTGCTGTCTGGATACAGCCCCGTGGCAGGTTCACTGGAAGAGGTGAGACGGCGAATTTGTGTCCAGCTGGGATGGGAACAGTAATGGATGTCCATCATGCAGGACTGTATGCTGAAATGTGATCATTCCTGTGGGGAATGAAAGAGAAACCAGGGTTAATTTCTTCCTAAGAAATCCTTATACTCAAAGTCTCTTCCAAGCTGCACCTTGCCTTTCCCTACAGCAGTAGCTTCCCTGGCCATGTAAATATTTTGCCCATACTCTCACAAGGACAAATACCCCTGAATACTACTTCTTTCTATTAAAGCCTTTCTGATATTTCCCCCCTATTTTCAGCTAAAGAAAATGCCTTTAGTGAAGAAAGTTGAAAGCAAAGCTGACCAAGTCGTTCTCTACCTGGAGGAGGTGAGTGTAATTTGGGCTAACCTCATCCTTAAAGGAGCTATGAACTGATAGGTTTTATTCTTGTTTACTTGGTTTTATTACTATTTTAAGTACCGAAAGCTGTTGTTCCTGCATACCAGCCACATTTGCTGATTAGGAGAAGTGTCAATCAGCAGTTGTTCATCTGTAGAGCCACTTACAGGGCTACTTAATGTGAGTGAAACAAGGCAATCCGTCATGTTAAGCCTAGTTCAGAGACTATTGAAAGTTCATATATATGGGGCCTGATTAGGACTGGGGAGTAGTAATAAGATCCATCTGGTAAATCCAAGCAAGCCTGGAATCTTAGAAAGCTCTTAAGCAACCTGAATGCAGCAGAGAACATGCAGCATTGCTCATGGATTTTACCAAGATCGTTTGAAACTAAACCAGATGATTGTGTGAACAAAAGTGCTCATTCCACAGCCTCATGAATCAACAGATTAACAACCACTCCAGTCTTTTTCTAGTTCCACAAATACCTAAACAGCACCAGAAATGAGACCTGGCACGTATTTAAAACCCCAGCATTTCTAAGGAGCATTTCTGTGATTCTTCATCCTCAGTTTCTCTCAGTAGGCTGAGCTGAGCTGGCCCCATAGGAAGTGGGTTAGTGTCACGTGGATGCAGTAGGCTTGCAGAGCTGCTGCTTTCATTACATCTACAGCACAGAGCAGAAAGGCAATACAGAGAAATATTTCAGCTCAAGCTGCCAGGAAACACAAGATGCACCCCAATCAACAGCAGGTCATGTAACTACTACCCTACAGCAGATGTTCACAGCTTGTATTGGTCTGGTTAATGATTAGGGTTATGTGAGACTGGAGAATAAGAGCTGATGTCACTGTGAATAAGAAAGTAGCCACTGAGGCAAGGTGCATGAAGGAGCTCAGAGTAGAGCTGGATGGAAAGGTGGGATTGGTGGGGAATACTAGCACTCCATTTAGTAGTGCACACTGACTCTGTAGGTTTTTGATGTTCCTCATGAGCTGAGTTAAATTTGGTGACCAAAAAGGGGAGATAGTCACAGAATGGGAAGTAAAAGATATTTCTGAGATGGACCAGAAAGCAGAAGAGATCTGTTACAGTGGTGAGGTCTCCACAGAGCCTGGATGCAAGCAGGTGAAAGGGGTTGTCTTACAGGACTCTTCTGTCCTTTTCTGTTTTTAATCCTTGCATTTCTTGGTCTTAGCTGACTAGACAGCCTCAAACCTACAGTTTCCTGGTGGAGCAGGACATGCAAGTGAAGGATCATAAACCAGCTAATATCAAGATCTATGATTACTATATGCCAGGTGAGCTCAGATGCTGTACTGCAAAAACCACCCAAATGTACTTCTGGAAAGAAAATTCCTGAATTTTGTTGAGTCTAAGACAATACCATCTCTGACATGGTTATCTGACTGTCTCTTAGAAGCTCTCTAGGTATGAACTTAACCTATTGGTTTTCAAAATGATAAGTCCTGGCAGTTCTGGCAGAACTTGCAGGCCTGCAGCTGGCATGTAGAACCACTGAGGGTCTGGCTCTCCCAACAAGGAGCTGTGCTTTTGAACACTTACTTTGTGGGAGACAGCAAAGGCAGAGGGACCATAGTGAGGGGAGGACTCAGAAGAGTAAGGGCCCTCTTAGAAGAATAACACCAAAATCAACTTGTCCTCAGTTCTGTGGGGTTCCTCGTGGGAAGAAAAGCTAGAAATGCGTCAGGGATTGCTGTTCTTTCAGAAAGGAATTAATAACTGTGATGAGCTCTTTGGGACTTGCAGCCTCAGGCCTTGGGTGGATCCTGACCAGCTGCAGAGTCATGGGCACACACCAGTGGTTTCATGTGTCAAGTAGAGGGGAGATGTATCCTGTAAACTGAGGGAGCACCTCTCCTAGGAACAGCGGCACAGTGCTGCACTGCTTTTGTGGGTTTCCGTCAATGTGTCTCACCAGCACTTTCCTTCTTGTCTTCCAGAAGAAACTGCGGTGATGAGCTACAGTGTCCCATGCGAGTGAGGTGAGGGCCCAACATCTCTTTTGTTATCACAGGCATGGTCCTGAAGAATATGGAAAGGGAGGGAGATGCAGGCAAAGGCCCTTGGTCAAGAAACTTGCCAGACTGCAGGTCCAGGATAAAAAGCAATTTGCAATGCCAAGTAAGGGTGAGTTCCTGTATCCCAGTGCTTAAATTGAGGGGAAGAGAACTCAAGTAGAAGATTTGATGTGACAAGATCATGATGAAGTTGGAGATATGTTCCAGAAAACAAGAACTGCATGTACCAAGTACTATCACCAGTTTTTTATCACCCTTTGCATCAAATACACTTTATTCAAGTCACCACACTTCCCTTTCCTGGCACTTTCCCTGTAGTTCCCCATCCCTCCAGTCCTATGCACACAATGTGCCATGCTCACCTTTACTGCAGGGCCTGGCTCCATTTCAGTGCCAAGCCTTTCTCCATCTCAGCCTGGCTTCTGATCCACACTAGGGAATGGACACCTGCCAATCCTCCCTCCAGGCTGAGCAAAGACAAAGCTTAAGCTTGACCAATGCCTGTCTCTGCTCTAAACTTTCCTTGCACCTGTGTGCTTTCCTGCCCACAGCCCACAAGACTGGGAAAACCACCTGCTCCATGAATCACCTATAGGGAGGCACGTGGCCCTGTCCTGGGATGTCTGCCACAAGCTCCACAGCCTTACTGGAGATTCTGACATAGGCTTTGTATAGATAAAGTGAGAGAGAATCTTAGGTCACAAAATATTCTGAGTTGGAAGGGACCCACAAGGATCATGGAGTCAGCTCCTGTCCCTGCACAGGACAACCCCAAGAGTCACACCATGTGCCTGACAGCGTTGTACAAATGCTTCTTGAACTCTGTCAGTTTTGGTGCTATGATCACTTCCCGGGGAAAGCTGTTCCAGTGCCTAGCCACCCTCCACATGATAAGAGCTCTGTCCTTGGCCTGACAGTACCATTTGGTCACAAGGTACAAAAAAAGGCCCCTAAGTTCCCAATGGTTAGTTTTAATACTTCAAGAGCTTTTTTATTTTTTCCCCTTTATTGTCTTTACAGGAACAGGGATAGATCCCCCCTCTGCAGTCTCTGTCTATCAGTCCTTTGTCACCACTGCCAACTGTCACCACATGGAGATATGAAGAAAAGAGAAAATGCTTGGAATTTCCTGCTGAGCAGTTAGTTTCTGGAAGGCTCAGATTGTGTGTGGCATCTTATTAAAAGTAGAAGACTAGAACTGTCTGCTTGAATAATTATTCAGGTTTACTGTTTTTCTTCCAAACCAGGAAAATTGCATTTAAGAGCAGCTAGGAAAACCTCTTTTCATGTACAAAACACTGCCCCTCCAGGTGCAGAGGAGGAGATAGAGCA
>VZTT01037170.1:0-11389 GCA_013400855.1 Buphagus erythrorhynchus | reverse complement strand
CCTCACAGGGAAGAATTTCTGCTTAAAATAATATTTCCAGCTGGATCAGGAATGGCTACAGAAGGGCAAGTCAAGGAGAAGCCTCCCAGTGCCACTAGGAAAACAATTCCTGCCCCACACCTGAGCTTTGGCCTCTCCCTGTGCAGGAGAAGGGATTATGGGACACTCATCCTCCCAGGGCCACCAGCCCAGGGGTGAGTCACTCCTGGATCAGGACTATTCTTAGTGCTGTCCCCACCTCCATTCTCCCCACAAGGCTGCTCTTCCTCCTCTAGGTTTGGAAAAAGAGGCACCTCCTCCTTCCACGCGTATTTTCCCCCTTCCAGCCCTCAGCATTTCACCTCCAGCAGCACAGGAAGAGCTGCAGGGCTGTGGGTTTGGAAAGGGAATTGATCCCAGCATGGAACAGAGGTGATCACAGAGTGATCCTGCTCAGCCAGCTCCACAAAACCTTTCAGCTCCTGCACAGGAACCTTGTGCCCCCAGGGCAGCAGCTTTTTTTGCAGCTATTAACTTTCACTGCAGCTGCTGATAGCAAAGAACTTGATTTTCCGCTCTAGATTTTGCTCCCAAAAGCAGCATTTTCCATGCATGGCTTGGGATGCCAGCTTCTGCTCACTTTCTGCAGGGAACTGACCCAAAATGGGCTCAAAACCCAAGAAATTACCCCCCAACTCCCCTAAATGTGGGCCTAATGGGATGTGACATTCTTAGGGGCCAGTTTAAATCATTTCTGAGGCCTCAAGGGCCAGGAAACCTTCAAATTGAGCAGTCCTGGACCTGCTGTACCACAGGAGCCTCCTCTGCAGCCCTGACAGCACATATATTCATTAATTAAACAAAAAAGGCTGAAAAGGGAGGGTTTGCCAGTAAATCCATGAAGAGCCAAGTGCAATTAAACCATAGCACTTGGCTACACGACTTCCTCCCCATTCCCCAGGGAGCAATGCTCCAGCAGTGAGGTCTTACCTTTCCTGTTGGATCTGACAAAGGACAGGATCACTGCCTCCTTCTCCCTTCCTTGGAAACCATCCACTGATTTAATTTCTAGCTCAGGGTGGTTGTGGCAAAGGTGCTGTCGGAGCATGTCCACCTGAGAAACAGGCCAAGGGAAGCTTTTAAAGGAAATGCATGGGTGAAAATGATTAAAATGGCAGAGTTTTGGGGGAAATCCCTCCCTCCCAAACCCACAAGGATGAGCACTGGCATGTCCTGAGGCTGTGAGTGGAACACCTCACTAACAGCTCTTCCCTCTGTGGCCTCAAGCTGCTCAAAAGTGCAGGAGTTGGTCCCAAATGCTGGTTAAATTTGGCTCTGCAGGTCTCTGGGATCTTGTGGTGTTCTGTGTGCAGGGAGAGGGGGGATGCCAGGAGAGGGACAGCTCACCTGGAGATTGTAGGGGGCCACCACAGCGATGTCCTTGGCCTTCACACCAGCATCCACCAAGGCCTGGACGTGCATCCCCACAAGCTGGACCTCCCCTGGGACAGGAACAGAGTGTGACAGGGGATAGAGGCCAGAGGAACGTGCCCACCTCCCCCAAAACAGCAGGAAAGGCTGCCATGAACTGCTTATCCAAGATGGTGACTGGTTCAGAGGGATCTAAGGGGAAAAATTAAACCCTGTATGAATTATTTCATGGTTTATTGGCTGGGCTTCTGCTTTGCAGCAAAACACAGCAATAAACATCAAGACTGTGCAGTGAGCTGTGCCAAAAGACTGCCTCCCAAATTTGGGGAGATGTGCTTCTAATCCCCTGCTCCAAATCCCTGAGTTCTCTCAGACAAGGCTCTCTGGCTCTCTGCAAGGGAACAAGAGCCTGTTGTGTTCAGCAGGGCCCTGGGAATGGTGCATGGAAAAATGAGGCACTCAAATGATGGTGGGGGTCAAACAGAAGGTAAAAGGTATTTAAACTGGTAAAAACTGCCCTTGTATTTTCCAGCCTGACTTTGCACTCAAGCTCTGTAATGAAACCAATTTTTTCAGGAGAAAAGCAGTAGAATTTGATGTCCTAGGAAAATCCACGGAGAAGAGCCAGACAGGATTTCATGGAAGGAGCAGAGGACTGGGAGGTAATTCTGAGCCTTATCCATAGCCTTCCCAAAACAGGCTGTGCTCTGCCTGCTGCTTTTTGCCCTTCCGTGGTGTAAAGCACCTGCCATGGAGAAATGTCCCTGCAAGATGACACAAGAGGCCACCCACAAGCTGGACACTGTCACCAGAGCTCCAACACAGCTTGGACTCCCTGGAAGTTGAAGATTTATGGAGGGAATGATCTCTAAGCTAAGCAAGGCTCTCTGGGACCCCACCTTCCCCAGGAGAGACATCTGTGGGATGTGGCCAAACCTGTGCTGGGCTGAGCACCTCAGTCCATCCATTCTGGCCAGTGGTACCTGGATTGCCCTTGGACTGCTCATCCTCCACTTCCAGCTCAAACAGGCCACAGCCAGCGGTGTCTATGAGCAACAAGGGAGTGCTGGTCTCTTCTGTGGAGGAGATGCCTGGCAGGTCCCTGCACAAGGGATTTGGGAAATACAACGCTGATGTTACAGCAATATCCACACAAGCTCTGGCTGCCCCATCCCTGGAAGAGCCAGGCTGGATGGGATATGGAGCAATCTGCTCTAGTGGAAGGTGTCCTTGCCCCTGGCATGGCACTGGGTGGGCTTCCAAACTTCAAACCCAAACCATTCTGGGATTCCATAGCAAAGGAGGACACAGAAGACAACTCTGCAGCACTTCTGGTTACAGAGCAAAAAGGACAACCCCCCCATCAATGTCTCCTTGATGACACAATGGCTGAAAGAAAAACACTGCCCCAGCCACAGGAGGAGTGGCAAACTCTGCAGGGAAGGGACAAACAGGGATGAAAAGGCCACTTCAGCAGAGAGCAAGTGACCCACCTGAGCAGGTGCTGTGCCACGGAGGGGTGTGCGCTGAGCCGGCCGCCGTAGAGCTCCGAGGACGCCCATTCCATGATGTCCCGGTGCATGCGGTACTGCACCGTCAGCATCCGCACCGCCCGCTCCCCGTAGCGCTCCGCCAGCCGCTCCATCAGGCTCAGGGACAGCCCCTCGGCCGCTGCCCTGCGCGGAGAAGCGGCTCAGAGAGGGAGTGTCCATCCCCCAGGGCGGGATGGGACTCAGCCAGCCCTTCCCGACACACGCGGTGGCCATCGGTGCTGAGGGTGTCGGTGGGAGTGCTCTGGGAGCACCTTCGTGTGGCTCCCCTGGGATGGCACTGTCACCTCTGCTTCACCCGGGTGTCTGTCAGACCCTCAGGGACAGACTGGTGCCATGAGATCAGAGAAGCTTGGACACGGATCCTGCCCCTGTAATTCAAGCAATGCCAACAGTATGGCCCGTGGAGTCACCACCCCTGGAGGTGTTCAAGGAACAACTGGATGTGGAGCTCGGTGCTCTGGTCTGGTTGACAAGGTGAGGATTGGTCACCTTTGACCAAGAGTGGTTTTGGAGGGCATTCTCAACCTCAGTGATTCCATGATCCATCAGTGTAAGGCTACACTGGTGTTACTGCAAGCTCAGCCACAGCATCAGCATCACCCAGTGCATTAGGATTGGAGCTCCACCCCAAATTTTGGAATGCCTGGTGCTCACACAGCCAACCCTTGCTGGTTTCATCAAGACCCCTGCTGCTCCAGCATTTCCATCCTTCCCTGGCTGCTCACCCTGGACTGACACACTCATTGCTTTTTCACCCATTCAATCCCCATCACATTCAGTAGCACCCTTTGTTCATGTATGTGGCACAGATTAATCAAATTCCTACAGAATTCAGCCTTTCAGGAGCCTATTTGCTTTCTCCTGGCCTCACAGGGGGTTTGTTGGGAAGCATCATCTAGGAAGAAGGATGGAAGTCATTGTGCTTGGATTTTGTCAGAGTACAGAGATTTTTCATACTGAGGCTGACACTGAGAGGTGCTGGAGGCTGCCAGACACAATGAAGCAGTATGAAGATGATGGAATGATGGCAGGGAGCAGCTCAGGAAAATGCTTTCCATCAATCTCTGGGGTACAGCACACATCCAATCCCTGCTGGGAGAATTCCTGCACTACACGGCCCCACAGCAAGCGGATCCTTGTGGCACCAGCGAGCCCCGCCACGGTCACCACAGGCACTTGGGAAATGTGACAAGAGACTGACAAGTCATTCAACCTGCAGAAGGGACAATTAAGGACAAATCTTTCCAAGATGCCAGGCCTCATTAGCTCTCCTCCTTGTTGAATCATAGGATGCAGCACAGAGGCAAAAAAAAAGGGGAATAACCTCTGGATGGACAGGGCTGCAGGATGTGGGAGGCAGCAGTTTGCCAGAGGTGGGCTGGGGTAGATGGGATGAGGAGACGTAGCAAGATGTGGGGCTGGGGGATGCATTCCAGTTATCAGGAATTAACTTGATTCCCCCAGCTCTGCTCTACCCACGGAGCCTGGATTTCCTGTCAGGAAGGAAATTTGGCACTCAGGTGCAAGCACATGCCTGAAACCATTAAACCTCACAGCAAGCCTCAGGAATGATGCTCTTTCCTACCCTTCCAGCAGCATTCCCACTACAGGACGTTATGTGCTGAATTAATAATGAGGAATTAATCTGCTTGGGAATATTTCACCTGTTAATAATTTTCTGTTATTTTACCACTCAATTAATTCCTGCGGTGGTTGATTTCTCTGCCAACGAAATCCTGAGTGCCCTGAGCAGATGTTTTTTATCTATTGATTGCTTTAGAGAAATAAAATTGGGATAAGAGGTTGGGCAGACAGAACTATGCATGGGATGCTTGGGAATATCTACTTTAAAGTACCTAAAGTACAACTGGGAAAGGCAGAATTCCCAAATCCAGCCCGCAGCAAGCAGGATTTGTTGCTAACATGGTTTCACCTTGTTTTGCCTGCAGGAAATGCTGTGCTGGGCCAGCCTGCCTTGTACGTGTCCAGAATGATCAGTACTGGGAGAAAAACAGGAATTGTTTCCTGTGGAAGGCTGGATCTGTGCCCTCAGTCATGGCATATCTTTTCTTATTCATCCCTGAGACAGGAGATGCTGGTGTGACTGATCCCTGCAGTACACACTGGATTTGGCTGGAAAAGCCTGGAGAAGGAGGTCACTGTGTTTTCCCACCTCAGGAACTCCACATTAATGGAGTTAATTCATGGATGTGCACCAAGACATTCCAGCTGTGGAGGCTACCAGAGAAACCCAAGGCCTAGCACTCCAGTGCCAAAGTGAAAGGAAGTCCATTCAGACTTGCCATGGGAATCAGCACATGGATTTGGGATGGTGCAGATATCCAGACTGACCATTGACAAATAAGGTGGCAAAATATCCCTGTGTTTGTCCAGGAAATGGGTTGAGAGCAAGAAAACATCTTGGAAAAAAGCATCTTGGAAAGCATCTGAAGGGAGTAAAACCAAATTAATACATCAGAGCCCTGATGTGGAGACAAAATCATTGGGAAAAGGATGGAATGAGGGCTCCAACAAGGCAAACAAATGTTCCTGTCAGACTGCAGGAAGTGCCCTAGCATGGAGATGCCCACAAGGACAAAGACAAAATGGAGCAGGAGGACCTCCACGATGGAAGCTGCTGCCTGTGAGCCTTGGCTGGAGCTGCAGAGGGGGAATCAGAGGGGGCTGGAATTTGCCAGCATGGACTGGAAGGTGTGTGGGGATGCTCTCTGCATCCTGGGGCAGCTCCAGGTGTGTCAGAAAGCAGGGAAGAGGAGCTTTCAGTTTGTTTCCATCAAACATTCCCTAGGTCTCATGAGGTCACTGCTGACAGAACAGGTAAATGCTGATTCCATGGAGGAAAAAGCAAGTAACAGGAAGGTGGATAGAGTCCCACAGCATTCCTGCTGGACACAGGCTTCCTGCCTGAGCAGGGCTGACTTCCCCTGCTGTAGTAACAGCCGAGCCTCCTGCCAGCCTGGATTCATCCTGGATAACTTCAGACCCTTCCCTGTGGCCCCCAAAATAGGAGCCCACCCACTCCAGGCCCGCTGTCATCAATGGAGAAGGGGAAGGTGGGTGGAAGGGTTGGAGTCCTCTGCATGAATCATCCCTGGAAATAGCTCCTTGCTTCCTCTCAACCACAGAGGAGGTGGCAGGTGATCTGGGGCCTTGGTGGGAGCTCTGTAAATACCCAGGGAAGGAGGTGGAAGGGATCTGCAGGGAATGTGGAAAGCCCAAAACAGGGCTCTCCAGCATCCCACTGATTTACATCACAACTGTTCAGGCTGGAAAAGATCTTTAAGATCATGGAGTCTGATGTTTCCCCAGCACTGCCAAGGGCACCAAATCAAATCTGATGGAGAAAAAAGCACAACTCCTGAAGCAGGAGCAGGAGGAGATCCAGGAGCTCTGCAGGACATGAGGAGCTTTTTTGCTGCCAGCTCCAGCCAAGGCTCCTGGCAGCAGCCACCGTGACAGAGCAGAAAAAAAGCAGCTGCTCTAATGTTCCTGGAGTGAAGAAAAGCTGATTTTGTCTCAAAAGAGGGAGCCAAAAGTGACACCAGCTCCCCGTTCCAGAGTAACAGAGCTGGGATTTTTACTGTGTTTTGCCCTTAATCTGACAGTCTGGGGAAAAAAAAAACAGACTGAGGTGGACTCAGCTGGATGGACACTATGGAGTATTTTGGAGCTATCATGTGGTTTTTCTGGAGGACAAGAAGAACTTTATGCACCATTTACAGTAAATGATGATAACCCTGAAATTGGAAGGACCAAATGGCCAATTTCTTCTTGCTGCCAACAAGATACTACTCCAGAAAGTGCCTTGCTTGGAAAATCCAGGCATAGAGAGCCAGCCTGGAAATTCACAGGGAATAAACAGCGGGACACCAAGAGTGCAGGGCTCTGGAGAGGCTTTTGGAGCTCACCAGCCTGGACACCTCCAGGTAGTTGAGCATGTGTTTATCACCTGCCAAGATCTGCAGAACAGCAAGCTTTTGGGCATCTGAGAGAAGTAGAATGAGAGGATGCTGCAGCCCCTGAATGTTGTTCTCACTGTCTCTCAGCCATGTGCTGGGAGCTGCTGCCTGCCTTGGATTTTTTCATTTCCTGTGTTCAAAACTCAAGTGAGATGGCAGATATGTGTCTTGTTCATTATTTTCTGGAAGCAGGAGAGGATCTTTATCAAGTCAGCCTTATTTCTCTGCTCCTGTGGTTCAGTAATTTCAGATCTGGAGCTGCCTAAACCAGATAAACATGAGCACATTTATGTTTTAAATTACTCAAAGATTCCTGAGTACTCTTTGCAGCATCCCCCTGGAAGCACAGGCAATTTGCACTATCCACAGATCTTTTCCACAAACTAACTCTTCTTATTATCCACATTGTAGGGACTGGGAGGTTTTATAATCCCTGAGGTGTGTGATAATGCAGCATCTCACTGGGCCAATTCACATATTAATACATTAAACAAATAAATGTGGAAACCACAGAAGCAGAATTAAAGGAAATACTTGGATTAGCCTGAGGGTGAGCCCAAATGCATCCCACAGAGCCTGAAGGCAGCACAGATCCCCACCATGAAACATCTGCAAACATAAGGATTTGGGAGCTGCACAAATTACAGGAGGATCCAGAATTTTTACCTGTGGGAGATGATGGTGGGGGGCAGCTGTTTGTGATCCCCAGCCAGGATGCACTTGGGAGCCTTCAGCAGAGGGATCCAGCAGCT
Organism: Buphagus erythrorhynchus; assembly: GCA_013400855.1. NCBI lineage: Eukaryota > Metazoa > Chordata > Aves > Passeriformes > Sturnidae > Buphagus > Buphagus erythrorhynchus. The sequence goes on along the minus strand of VZTT01037170.1, from coordinate 3,694 downwards.
GGCTTCCAGAGCCTGGGCACACTCATCAATCACCACCAGGTCGAAGTGGGTTTCAGGCAGCAGCTTCAGGGGGCCGTCTGAGGAAGCACCTGGTGGAAGGAGAAGGTGCCAAAGTGAGCAGGGAAGCAAGCAAGAGCAAGGAACCTGCTCTGGAAACAAACCTCACAAGCTGTAATAGTGATTGAGACAAGTGAAATAATGTTTCTTTGCAGGGATTTCAGCAATTCAGCCCTGCCAAACATGTAGCCATTGATATGTGTAAGTCAGGATTGTTTTTGCCAGTTCCTCTTTTTCCTTTTTTCCCCTGGCATCTGGGCCCAGAAGCTTCCAAGTATCTTTGGGAACAGCAGTGAAGCCCAGATTTCAAAGAGAACAATATGCTCCAGTGCTTCATGTGGAGCAGAGCAAGGAACACCCACCTTCCTGCTGCCCCCCTAGTGCCAAAAAATCTCCTTATCCTCAACTGAGAGGGTGAGGGACTGTCTCCTGTCTGGAAACTGAGGGACAGTTTCCTGAGAGAGGGAGATGGGCTGAGACCCCATCTAAGCTCCCCCTCATATGCCTCTGCTCCTCCTCCTCATGGCACTGGGAAGAGGGAAAGGAGACTGGAACCATCAGAAGTCCATTTGTAACATTTGTGTCCTTACAGACATCCTGCTATCCCAGACCTACAATCTGATACTGATCCAGGCATTGATCAGAAATCTGAATTCCAGGAGCCCTGCAGTTCACAAAGTAGGATGCAAAAGGAGGAAGGCAGAGTGAAGAAGCCAATCTCCCAGCCCAGAAGATTCTAATTTGCAGAAATGTTTTCTTCCAAAGCTCCAAGACCTCTCAGAGCTGCTATTGCAGCTCTGAGAGTGGGAATTTGGCTTTGCCACTGTAAATCCTGCTGCCTCTGCAGCTCTGCATCACTTCAGACATTCCAGTTTGCCACCAAAGACACTGTTTTCCTTCCAAAACTGTTTTCCAGCCTGCATGAATCCACTCTAGTGAGCTCTACAGTTATAACTCGGCTTTTGCCACTTGCACAGACCCCTTGGCTGGGAAGCTCCAGTTCCAGGGAGAATCACAGCTGATCAACAAAAAATATCAATTTTACTGGGAGAAGGAAATCTCTCCCTTTCTTTCAGGCAAGTAAAAAGGAGAGGCCAACTCCCAGGGACTAAGACACAGAAGGATTTATCTTTCCACTAACCTTCATTCCAGTAACTTGCTTTTTTATGACCTAAAATTATTGATGTTTCCTTTCAACAAATGACCTTTGAGCAACCAGATCTGAAGACTGTAAGTGGACCCTGGAGTACAAAAAAACCTGAGCCAGTAAAGCTCTTCCACATGTGCCAAACCTTCCCATCTGGAGCTGCAGATGCCTGATGGACACCTGGAACTGCTCCCTAAAATCCCACATGTGTCACATCATTTGGGTGAATGCAGAAGCAGCCACATGCAGCCTGGGGAAACACGTGCTGGATCCCATCAGTCCTGGAAAGGGTCCAAGCAGGGAAGCAATGCCATGTGATTTGTGCAATCAGGAGCAGATTGCACACCTCCAGCAGCACTTGTTTACTCACTGCACTCCAGCTCCTACTCACAGCTAACAGGGGCCCTCCCAGATCCACATTCTGTGCTCAACAACCTCCTGTGCAGAGTGGAAGCTGGGAGAATCCCACTGGGGAGGGGTTTGGGAGACTTTGCTAAGCTCCTGGGAGCTCAGAGCAAGTGTCCCAGCTATCCCAGCAGGATGCTGCCTGGCAGAGCACGTGGTTTACCTGGCAAAGGGAGGGAAAACACAGAGCAGGAGGATCTCACACCTGTGTTGGTGGCAAGGACAACGCTGGCCTGGCTGAGGGCTGCAGCCATGGCAGCTTCTTCTCGCTCCTTCAGCTCCTTCCTCAGGGTCTTAATCTCGCCCAGAAAATGGCTTCGCTCTCCCTTGTCTTGGGCCTTTTTGGTTTTTGCCTAGAAAACAGAAAAATTGGGATAGAGCCAACTGCTGCTACTCAGTTCTGGCTCAAGTATCTGGGCACGGAGCAGGGAGGAATGTTTGGGAAGAGGGGTTTTGTTCCTCTGCTTGGGGAGGGACTGGGATTTCCTATCTTGTTCTGAGGAAGCAGAGCCCTTCTGGAAGCAGGAGGGCTCCCCAAGCCCCAGCAGCAGCTCTGCCACCTCAAACTGGCCTCTCTGAGCTGCTGGAAAGGATCCAGAGCAGCATCCAGACAGGCCCAGGGCTTTTTTTAGCAGGTATTAAATGTATCTACCAGCCCAACACACCAGCACTGGGCACCAGCACTGCCAGAGCAGCAGCCATGGGACCACAGCTCAGCTACAGCTCACTGAGCAATCCCAGAGGGAAATTGGGATTATTTCCCTGGAGGTAAGGCTGATGACCTGGGAAGGATGAAAAGGCTGCAGACAGAAGCTCTTATATGCAGCCAAAACAGTAAGACCTACTGGTTCCTAGAGTTATGCCATGGATGGATGGATGGATGGATTTTGGATTTTCCAGATCTAACATGGATCAGCTCAGCCCCCTGCTTTGGTTGAACTCATGGGTATTTAAAACTGTGAAACCTCCATGTGTCTGTCAGGTATGGTCAAAATGGGCTCAGGAATTCCAGGGGTGGGATCACAGGCCCTGAGGATATGGTCAGTCTGGATGTCACCCATTCCTCCTTAGGAATTAGGAATACCAGCTCTGATCATCCCCACCTGCCTCACACGGGCTCTCTAATCCACTCATTGGTCTGGGAGTCTGTTTAGGGCCAGCCCATGGATTCTGGATTCCCTGCCTCATTCTCCTGGACTGTTCCCTGATCCTGCTCAGAATCCCTGGAGCTGGACTGGCCCTGGACCTGTGCTGCATTTCCTTCTCAGGTACTGTGGGGCTGAAACCTTGCTGGGGCAAGGAGTATCCAGAAGCTGAGGTCCTGGGAATCTTGAGGTGAGAGAAGGAAGCACAAAGGGGTAGGAAATGCCTCAATTTCTGTTACTGCTCCTTCCATGGGCTGGGGTGAAGGGAAGGAGAGAGAAGAGTCAAAACATGCAGCTGCAAAGAGAGAAATTGTTCCAGGGAAAAGTAGGGAATGTGGCAGTGGAGAAACAGAGGCAGGAGGAAGAAAAGATGGGTCAGGACCTTGGAGATGAGCTCTCTGCAGCCAAGGACAGCTTCTGTGACAGACTCCTCCCAAGGAGATGAAAGGGCTAATTAATCACCAGTGAGAAAGATGGAAAATAAGAAGTAAAAAAATGGCTTTTGGACAGTGCTGCTGCCAGAAAAGGGAAGAAAAAGAATCTAATTAGCATCAAATCCTCACCCCAAGTACCAGAGCTATGTTGCAAGAGAACGTTAGGAAAATAAGGGTGAGAAAGAAGAAATTAAGGATTCATTTTTGAATGTGCTCTGCTTTCTGCTTGAGGTGGCTGAGAGTGGGAGGGAGTATCAGGACAGGCAGACAGCTTGTTAGGAAGTGAATTAATGATGGGAATGTTCCTCTGGTAAAGAGGAGGGCACGGATCAGGCCAGACAGGTGATGTGAGGGGCAGCAGCAGGGACTGGAATTTTCCTACTTCCATGAGGGATTCAGGCAGGAGGAGTTCTGCCCTCCAGCATATGAAGATCAGAGAATCCCAAAACAGTTTGGGGCAGGGATGGCTCCTAGGCAGGGATACATACCTTCCACTATCCCAGGTT
>VZTT01037134.1:0-10350 GCA_013400855.1 Buphagus erythrorhynchus | reverse complement strand
CCAAGGCTGAAGGAGCATGTTTTCAAGCATGTCCTCTAAAATACGATGAAATTTTTTTGAAGCTTTGGTGTTTTTTGGAAAACTTTTGGTCTCTTCTGCCATTTTTCTCGTGCAATGGTGGCAGCTACTTACAGTCTTGAAGTCCCAGATGGTTTTCCAGGCCTCAGACCCGTCCTTCGGGTTGGTGCTGACCCTGATCTCAGAGTGGTTTGAGTTTTCACTGGGCTGCCCATTAAGGTCGTTCTCCATGTTCTGATTTTTGGAAAAGATTAAAAGAGGTAAGGATTTAGCTTCCCGGACTCCCAGCAATGTTTCACTCAATAAAGCATTAACTCTAATAGCCATGTTTTGGGAAATTATTGTTCTTGGAGATCAGATTAAAGGGGAGAAAAATTCTTGGCTCAGAATGAAGATGGGAAGCCTTTACTTTCTAAGAAATCAAAATAATTCCTTATTGTTCTTTCCCCAGCAGGATCTTGCTGGCACCAGATTACTTACAGTATTCTACTGTATTTTGTGGTCAGATCAATCAGGTTAATGCTTGTTTCTCTCCACACCATTATTTTCAGTGTTTATGCTCATCTCAGGGCAGATTTTCCTGATTCCATATATGATCACTGTCTTTTTTGCCTGATACATCAAGCATGGAAATAATTTCTTTATCACAGAAAAATTGAAATTCAATTTTCTTCTAAAAAACTTCCAGAAACACATTTCTCAGAGGTAAGAGCTAAAGCCAGTTGCTCTTGTGGCAGTAGTGAGTAGCTGTGTGCAGCTCTATACTTACGTGGTTGGCAAGAGCAGGAGCCAGGAAAACTCCAAGAAGAGAAGCAATCACAATCTGAAATGAACATTTGAAATTCAAAACACCTGAAGATCATGCTACTTATCTTGCATCAAATTATTTGCTGTCTTAAATAGACTTCCTGTTTACTTTGTGTACAGACTCAGCACTTTCTCAGTGGGGTCCAGCTGAAGAGGATTTAAATATGCAGGAGAATTATCTGTTGATGAGTTCACAGAACAGATGCATAGAAATGGTTCTTAGCCCCAGCAGTGCACCTTGCCCAGGCAAGAAGGTCATTGAAACACAGTGGGTTCTAAAACTTGCCCAGCCCCAGTTCAATAACTTATTGGGAAAATGTGCTCTGAAATATTTTCTTCGCAAGAGTGAGCTTTTCAACTCAAGCTTTTGATTTTGGACAGGGAGCAGATCTGAGAAATGTCCATGTGCACCTGTTGTGAAGAGTTGGAATATGGGTGCACAGTCCAGCTCTGTACTTGGAGCACAGCAGCAACTGGACCTGAGCATCTTCACAGTGATCTCATCCTCCGAATACAGGATTAATAGTCTAAAGGGAGGCACAAGCCCTTCCATTCAGAAACATGGGACATCAAACATCCGTTACCTCTTTATAAAACCACAGAGTTTCAACAACTCACGAGCTTGCTGTTGCTCGGGTTTGTCTGAATAACTGCTGATACCTTTTGGAGAGATTTCCTATTGTTGCAATCAAAAATTATTTTGTGTTAACTGTTGTGAACAATTATTCTCTTGAAGACAATCCTGTGAATATTGAATTGGTCCCAGATTTTATCTCCTTCAAAGAAGGATTTTGATGAAAAAGGTCAAAGTCTGACTCAGAATATTTAAAAGTAATGCTTGGGAATTTTTCCTGCACCATTTTCAGGCTGCTGTAAATACCTCGGCGTCACCATCCTGCACCTGGAATCTCCCATGTGCCACACTCTCAGCAAACAGCTGAGCCCTAACTTCATGTGACTTGCTGAGGCTGTTGATTTGCCTCTGAGTCGTGAAGGAGAGAATATTGTCCTGTGGCGTGTCACGAGTGTGCATCGCCCCTGGAACAGAACACTTCTCTCTTTCGCATTTGAGTAGGAATGTGGAGTTCCATCCCTGCCAAAAGGGAGATTTCTCCCCTGCAGTCCCCACCCCTTTGGCATTTTCACTTTTTGAGCCCTGCAGAAATTACTAAGAGTTTACTTAGTGTCATGAAAAGCTCAAAACCATTTAAAAGCTGCCCAGCCTTAAGAGTTTTATGAGAAAGTGATAGATATACTTACAGGGAACTTCATTTGGATGGTAGGCCAGGCCAGCTCTGCTGCTAATTGATGTGTACTCTTACTTTTTATACATNTTTAACTGGAAACCAAGGAAGAAGCAGAGCACAGTGTGGAGACCTTGAAAGGCACTCCCAATTAGAAAGACACGAGAGGCCTCTCTCTCAGCTGTCTCCTTTTGATAACGAATCCTGTTCTATCAGGTCAGAACAACCCTTGTCTTGTTCCTTGGGTCAGCCCCGTGCCCTCTCCCTGTCCGTCAGCCTTCCGGTCACTCCCACCCTGTTTCCTTGTTATCCCCCATGCCCTAATCCCATCCTTGTAACACCCCCATGCCCCCTAGTAATTAGTCTCTGATACTACTTCCCCTGCCCCAAAACCCCCATGTACTTAGCTTGGACTCTCAGACCAACCCCCTTGCCTTTGCCTTTGTCTCTGAACTCCAGGACTGTGCACACACGTGGCTGAAATAAACATCTCTGTAAAACCCTTGCAAGGGCCCTTCCTGCTTCTTTACCTGCTTCACCTCAACAACTATCCCAACCTCAACAGCACAGATTCCCAGTAAACTTGTAGTGATTGATGCTTTGTGCCAATGTGGAAAAAGGACTCAGCCTGGTTGTGCCTCTAACCAAAAGCACCATTCAAACCAAGGGGGTGGTAATCTTGCTGTGTTAAAAATGTTAAGTGATGAGGTTGGTTCTAAATCATAGGAATTGCTGAGTTCTTTTGCTGACCTTCCTCTCCAAGCTCATTCAGGATCTGCTTTCTGCTTGTCAGACATGGCCCTGAATCTTCTCAGAGCCTCATCAGGAGAGTAGCACCTGATTGTGGACTAAGGGCTGATTTGAGAAAGGGACCAGAAACTAGAGGTAGCAAGGTTCACGGAGGGATTCTGAGTCACAGCTTCGTAAGATAAGCCTCACTCTGCCAGAGGACTGGCCAAAGCGAAATTAGAGGGGTTTCAGCCCTTCTTAAGCAGCTCCTTCCTTCAGCTACTTCCTATCAGAGGGTGTGTCTAGGACTCTGGTGCTTGGGTTCAAGCACTTGCCTACTGATTTCAGGTGTGTTCCTGGGAGATGTGTGATGAACTGTGAGCAAAAAGTCTCCAAAAAGCAAGGCTTGCCTATTGGAATTATTTCGACGGCTTTGCCTGAGACAACCAACTTGGGCTGTGTCCTGTTGCAATCGTGTTAATTAGAAAATGCTTTTTAGAAATTAACCTTTTGTTTTTGTCCTTGTGTGATGGGATCAGCGGAGTTCAGTTAGTGCAATGCAAGTGCAGATGGTGAGGTTGTGGCTATTGTTGTAGTTCTCCTTCAGTAAACAGCTGTTGACCTCCCCTGCTGCTCTGGCCTTACCTGTGCCCAAGCACATGGATGCTGAGGGAATCAGAAGCTGCTGCTTCTCAAGTGTTCTTCAAACAAAATGAGTACATGAAGGCATAATCACAGAGGAAAAGTTAAATTAAGCTTTTTTTTTTTAACTTGTGGTGCCAGAACCCTGTTATAGCCCTGCTGTGAAATACTTGACGGTCGAAATCTACTCTATTTCTAACATACCTGTCATCTTAAAAATAAAGAATCTTTTGAGAAGAAGGGACAGAGCCAGCTTTTAAGAGGAGTGCAACATCAACCTAATTAGTCTAATTGGGTTTAGCAGAATTTGATATCTGTTTATGTGTTTTCTGATATATTGCTTAGCAGCACAGCATTGTTATACTTGAGATAACCTTTTCTCGTGTGGACTTAGGTGGCACAAAGCAAATGTGTGCAATTTCCTTTTTTTCTTTTTCCATTGAGGCCTGTTTGCTGAGAGATATTTCTGTACAATCTCCTTCTCCTTTTTTTTCTGATAAGAGAAATTACAGAAATGTGTTTGCTGTTAGTTTGAGTTCTTGTTTTGTTAGGAGGGAACCAGCCTTGATTATGATCTTCTAGTAGAAAGTAGAGTGTGATTCATCCAGGTGCCAGCACTGGCTGGTGCAGAATAGCGGATGAGGAGGAGTCTAGGCAAGGTCACAGTCACCTGAGAACAGCAGAGAACATTCTCATGGCCACATCGTGGTCATTGGCATTTTCACAAAATGCAGAAATCAACGGCAGCTTTAAAGGGGGAATCCCCATCCTGCTCCTTTTGTTTGTGACCTTGTGTGCACCATGGAGCCTCAGAGTTTTCATGTCAGTCCTTCCTGTGCTAAGGAGGCCAGAAGTGCCCCAGGCTGTCCTGTGAAGTACAGCTGTTGTTCCCAACTCTGTCACTCATTTCAGTGCATGTGCTCTGACCATGGTGGACACTGATCAAAAATGAGCAGCACTTCTTGTCAAGAGTCCCTGCACATAGAATGCAATCATGGAGTCCCACAGTGGTTTGGGTTGGAAGGGGTCTTAAAGATCATCCAGTTTCAACCCCCTGCTATGGGCAGGGATGTCACTCACTGTCAGGTGTCTCAGGGCCCATCCAAAATTTTCAATGAAAGAAGTGGCTGAAGAATTGGTCTGTTTGTTGGCTGACATGGAGGCCACCATGACACACGTGTTTCTTCCTAGCATTTCTCTGCAGACTATCCATCAGGCTGTTAGGGATTGTGTTTCAGAAGACAAAATGCACTTTGTATGAATAAATAGCAGTGTTATTCCCAATGTCATTTAATTCTGGATAATATCCTGTTAAATATTAAAAAAAATAGAACCAGCAAGACTAAAGTTTAAACCAGTGAATAATAGCCATTTGCAGAGTGATTGATTTACTGAGACTTACTGAGTGCTTTAAATATATCTGGGTCAGGTTATCTTTGCCAACCCAAAATTCAGATAGGAGGCTTACGACATGTAGATATGGACTTGTTCGAGTCATGAAGGAAAGTTCTGTCAAGTGTTTCCCACACCTCCAGCAAGATATAAAAGTTGAAGGTCTCTGGGATTTCCTTGCGTTCTTGCCTTCTGCAGCCTCTTGTTCTCATCTGAAAGAAAAATGAAGAGATTTGTGAGTATCTCCATTTCTGTTGAACTTTTAATACTGTAAGTTCCCCAGTTTTAAAAATGAAAGGAGAAGAAGATGCTCAAGTAAGTGATGCAATACAGTGGTACAAGTATACGATCTCTGTGTTGTTTCTTTGGGTGAGAAGAGGAGAACTTACATTTCTTGAGTCAGCCAAGTCAGTGGAAGCCTCATTTGGACAAAGAATGCAGAATTGGATAGAGTTCAGAAGGAGGGTTTATTATTTATTGTGATTTAATACTTGCAGTTGTAGAGACAAATCAAGAAGTAACATGGCATCAAGGAGGAACTTCTGAAAACTGCAGAAATGTAATGGTTAAGTTCTTCTGCTTTTCCAGTTACAGGCAAAGGAGAGCCTGATAGCAAAAACTTTACAATCAGGAATTATAATTGTTTTCAGCTAATATACATGCTAAGTGGGTAATTTTTCAAACTGATGCTCCAGCTCCTTCCCTCAGTTCATGGACTGGGTTTTTTATGGCACTGCCTGGTGTTTCTGATGAGTGAGAATTCTGATTACTTTCACAGGCTGCAGTCCTCATTTTCCTGGGAGTCTTTTGGGCTCAGACTTCTGCACTGAACGTGAGTAGAGTGGTGAGCCTTGTCCTGCACATGAGTGTTTAAAATGTGTTGGATTCCTGGGCAGGGGGAATAGAATAGGAGGAAAACCACAGAAGAAACTAAAACCAACAAGTTGCTTATTGTCAAGTGTAGAGAAAAAGAGCTTTTGCCAGAGGTTCTGTACAGGTGCAAAGTAACAAGAAGTCAGGGGGACAGAGGTCCCCTTAGCTCAGTCAAACATTTGGAGACTGGAGCAGTCTTCTGCCAGTCCCTGCTGCCCAGGACGACTGGGATATCCCATGCAGGTTTTCTTCAGCCTGCAGAATGGCCTGTTTGATAACTGACCTCCAGCTCAAGAGCCTCCTCAGATTGCTCCAGGGTTCTTAAGGGATTTAGTATTTACTAAATACTAAAGCACTGGGGGAGGCAGAAAGCATTGGGGGTTGTTGCACCTGCTAAAGATGGAAGCCAGGTGATGAACAATGATTTTGTGCTTTTTACCAAAGACCTTTGTCCTGCGAGATCCTGTCAGCAACTATGTCACTGGAACCATGACCATCCACAATGAGGAGCACATTGTTGATGTCCACATCCGCTCTGGTGTCTACTCCTCTGACACCATCTTTGACTACACACATGTGAGTAAATCCAAGAATCTGCCTCAGATTAACCCCTGAGGAAACTTTTAAAATCAGAAATTATTTTAGTGTCTTCTCACATCTTGTCCTGAAACAATTTCTTTGAGGACCCCCAGCACCTTTTCTCCTCCTCGGCCATCTCATTTCTTCACCCATACAATGGGGCAGTTTAAAGGACTTGTAATGAAACCTGTGGTGGCAGTTCCTGAAGGGAGATGTTCCCTGACCTCAGTGGGGCTGGAGGCAAGGATGGGCTGCCAGCACTCATGGGCAGCAGAAGTCTGTCAGAAATGATGCTTCTGGTCTCAGGGACAGGCACCAGGACAGGCTGGTTCCATTCCCCAAAGGAGACAAAGGAAATGCAGTCATTCCACAGCAGCAGCCTTTGCAGCCACTTGCTGTTCCTTCAGATTGCCCCAAAGAGTAAAGAGCATCAATGAATGTCAGTGTTAGCCATTTCTAATGATTTAACCTCAATTCTTTCCTTTACAGGGGTATATTGCAACCAGATTATTTTCACGAAATGCCTGCTTTATCATGAAAATAAAGAAGGAATTTATCCCAGAGCTGAACGAGATTGGACATCTGGCTTTTGAGAGAGAGGTGACTTTGTGGGGAACCCTCGCTGCTGGCAAGGAAGGGATGGGAGCAGTGTGGTGTGAGGGGGACTCTCCACTCTGCCCCTAAAGCAGCTCAGGAATGACTTGTGCTGTCTTAGCAATGATGGAGCTGTTCTGACAAAGCACAGCTTGAAGGGAATATCATGCAGAACATTCTTTTAAGATAATGAACCATCATGGCTCCCCTGCAGTTTTATAGGGGGTTGTCAAGGTGTCTTGAGCTGTACAATCCCTTGTCCTTGGAACTGATGTAATTTGGCTATTTTGAGGGGATCACAATACAAGTTCAGGCAAACTTTCCCTTTTTTCATTGTCCTGCTGATATTTTGACCTTGATATTGCTTGATTTTTTTTTTTCTCGGAACAGAAGGTAGAGGTCAATTTACTTTGACCAGATTTTTACTTCCCTATTCAGGCTGAGGTTTCAGAAGGAGACTGGAAGTATTGCCTGGAAGTGGACTGGAGTTCTGGCCTGTTTTGTGTCAGCCCAGTAGCACATTTACAGCAAAACTTGATGCCAATAATATAACTTATTATGGCAGCAATAAGCCTCAGGCTTGCAGTGTTGACTTAATTAAAATCTAGTGAATTTTGTTACTGAATAGATTGATTTTTTTTTTTTTATTAAAGCATGAAGCTTCTTTGTCTAATGTTTTTGGTGAGGCAAAGGAATGTGATTTTATATTTGGGAACCTTCTCAAAGGGTGTCCCAGTAGAGTGAAGCTAAAGCTACACTTCTGATGGTGTTTAACCTTTTCTTCTCAGACCATGAAGGATGTATACTCTCCAAATAATGTGTGGGCCCAGTTCCAACCTGGCAATTCCAGGCTGGGGGATTTTAAAGACTGGATTCTCTATGGAAAACACATTGAAAATCTCTGCATGGGGCTGCCTCTCTACGAGCTGGTGGCCACTGAACGTAAGTCACAAATCAGGGCATTGTGGCTCTGCCCCAGAGCACCTTCCTCCCTTTGAACCCAAATCCTCGTGGTACCTTGGAGCTGTGCAGACATTTTTTCCCATTGAGTTGCATCACAAATGTTTTGCACGGTTTTGAGACAAACAGAAGCCTTGAACAGGGACATAATTGGGGGTTGAGATTTGCATATTTAAGACTTTTCCTAGCTGGATACAGGGATCTCATCTGGTCAGGAGATACTGATACTGAGATATATACTGATATAAATACTGATACTGATACCATCTTCATTTTCTTGGGATTTTTTAGCACTAATGAATGTTGATGGCTGTGCCAGTGCTGGGATTCCAAGCATTTTGGGCCTTAAAATCTGTGAAGAACTCATTGCAACTGGATCTTGACATTTCTGTTGCAAGGAAATGCCTTTTTGCATGTTTTAGTGATGGTAACCATGTTCTCCAGCTGGAACAGAACTCGGGTACAAGGCTCAACCTGCCTTTCAAAAGCTTTGATGCATAACAAGCCTATGACAAACAAATAAATATAATGCTTTAATAAATAAATAGAATGCTTTGCCTGATTCTTCTACCCAAAATCAGAACACAATGACAGTGGGCCTTGTGAGTTGCCCTGCAGAAAAGACAAAATTCCATTTAGTCCATTCCTGTGCTGGGGCTGCAGCATGGCCCAGGCACTGGTTTGTGCTTCATAAAGAGAAGAAACAGAAACAGAACAGATTTTTCCACTGGAGAATTTCACTTTGGCATCAGCATCCATCCAGGTGTTAGCTCACCTTATGTAGGATGGCTGGGGGAGGGAGCAAACAGGTGAATGAAGATAAAGGGAGGGAGCAGATCCATGTTACCCACATTTGCAAAGCAGCTTCAACTCTGCAGGGCCACTGGAAATTGGCAGCAGTTTGAATGACTGCAGGGGGACAAAGAGATTTTTGTTTTGGGTGTTTTCCAAGCCTGGATAGAGGACACTGTCCCAGTCCTAAAAATTTGTACCTTGGAATAAAGTTTGCCTTTCACACAATGGCAGGGCTCAAAGAGCTGTGACCACTTGCTGAGTGTCCCACGTGCCTTGGACAGGCCTTTGTGTCAGGAGCTGATGGAAATCCAGGATGGGGCAGTGCTGGGGCCACCTGCCTGCTCTGGGGCAAATCCCAGGGAATGGGTGAACTCACACATCCTTCCCTCCAGGGCTTGGAAGGGGTGTCTGTTGTGGGGATGAAGACTGAATGTTTACTGTTTATTGGAGCTTTGAGTGGCTGCCAGAGGGCAAGACATCCCTTTGGAGGAAAATGGCCCCAGGCCTGCAGTTCGTTATTTTCAAATCAGGCTCCTGGTCAAACCATCTGCTATTTAATAAAAGAGTATTTCATCACATGGTGAAGATGTTATTTTAGATTAATTGTATTCACAACAGGCTGCAGGTTCTTGGTGATCCAAAAAATGATTATGGAGTGTCAAACTTTGTTAATTAAATCCAGGAATAGTTGTTCTATGTGCTGTGGACCCTGAAACCAGCCTCAATAACCCATTATCTGCCATTAATTTTGAGTTAGGAAGGTAGAGTTCCTGGCCTTCCTCACAAATGGAAGAATATTGTTTCTAGATTTAATTTTAGTTTATAGTCTCATGGTATCAGTCAGGCCTGTGAGGAACATATTTTCATATATTATGTTTGAATTTTGACCTCTATGATTGTTGTTTGGTAAATAAAGCTTCAGCTCTCCATCTCCTCTCACAGCCTCTCCAATGTCCAGGTGTCCAGCTCATGGGAAACTTCTGGATGCAGCATCTCCAGGGGCAAATCTGCTGTGAGGCTGCTGCACCTCTTGGGGTGCACCTCCCAACACAGAGAGGAGGAAGCACGGGAAGAACCATAAACCACACAACCCATATGGCCATGCTCTGATTCCCTGTTTTCCAAAGAAAAACTCTGGAAAAGTTTTCTCTCTGTTCCCATGAGAGCACACGGATGGGCAAATTGCAGCTCTGAATTCACTGCCCTTGAGCCTCGGCCTGTTGGTATCACTAACAAACACAAAGGTCATGCTAAAAAAGGCTGCAGAGCAAAAGAAATTTATTCTCAATTTAAAATAACTAATCACAGGGCAAACAGGAATGTACAGCCAGCTCTGAACAAACCAGAGAAAAGGACTTAGGCAGGAGAAAGAAGTTTCATATTTTATTTGTTGATACTGTATTTGGCCTTGCTATTTCCCGCCATTTCATTCTTTGTTGACTAGGCCACAGTTTACAATGTGCTTTATGGACCTGTCTTGGACTATAATTAATCTATTTTTTCTTATCTTGTAGGTGCTTGATATTACAACTGGACTACAGGGAAAGACCAAAGAGGTAAAAATCAGCAATAGGTAAAATGTCCCTGAAGATCAGACCCAGTTGTTGACTGTAGTCTGAAAATGTCAATCTCTAAATCCACCCTCCATCAGCAAAGGTTCTGCACTGAATGTTCATTATATGAAGGAAAGTTCAGAATCATGGAATTGCTAAGGTTG
>VZTT01037133.1:0-32954 GCA_013400855.1 Buphagus erythrorhynchus | reverse complement strand
CATTGGAATTAAAAAAAAAAAAATTTGGAACTTTTTAAGCTCTGCTAAGTGCATGCACAGACAGTTTCTCTAAGTGTTTAAATGATTCTGAAAAACATTTTCAGGTTCACAGAATTTCCTCTTGTCAAGCATAACCTTCTTTTCAGCCCTGAGGCTCCCATAATTTTGTGGAGACTCCTTGAGATGAATGTTTTTGAGGATGATGTATGTTACTGATGTGAATTTGTACATGGTGGTTTTGCAGGCATGTTGTCTGTAAAGGCACTGTATTTCCAGCAGCACAGCCTGCAGATTTCCCAGTGTCTGTGCAGAGCAGGTCAGTTCCCACAGCACTGAGTGCCTGGGCACGTTCCTCTGTACCTGCCCACAGGTGGAGGGACCCCAAACCAGGGAAACCCAGACCCTCAGCCCTCCCAGTCCCCAAACCAGGCAAACCCAGACCCTCAGCCCTCCCAGTCCCCTGGGGAGGAGGGGGCCTGAGGTCTTGCACTGTTCTGCCAGAAATGGGAAGGGGTCATTTTGGGGGTTGTTGGAACATTCAGCTTGCCTGAGTCAGGAGCACAGGGAGGCAATGCCTTCAGGGCTCACTAAGGATGCTGTTCCATGTATACCTGCCCTGAGGAGAGTGCAGGCAGGCTGGATGGAGTGAGGGAGTGGGAAAAGGGGATGGATGAAGATTAACTGATAGCCAGATAGTGGTGCCCTCAAGAGCAGGGGAGGAATCAGACTGGGATGTGGCTTTGAGGAAGAGGCTTCTCTGCCATCATATTGGAGTGTACTGGTATTTCTGTAGCCAGAATTACAGGGGCTGTTGATCAGTCCTCTCACGTGTGTGAGGCAGAAAAGTGGCAGCACAAAGGGAATGGTTCTGTGTTTCTTACAGAAGCAAAATGATCTTGTGCAAGACTGTTCCAAAGAGATCCAGTCGGGCTATTTTGAAATGCAAAGTTTGCCTGCACGTGGCAAGCCTGGCATTCACGCACTTGCATAACAAGTGTTACTAAATTTTATATGTGGGGAGGTGGTTTCAGCTTTTAAAATAAAAATAGAGCCATGTAGGCCTTAGTAGTTCCATTGTTCTTCCACATGTGCCTGTGCTCTCCACCCCCTTCTTTTGGAGCTTAAAATAAGTAAATAATACATCACGTCACTGGCAGAAGCTAGTTTGAGACTTGCTTTCAAAACTGTTTCAAAAGTATAGAGCAAATGTGATTCCAGACTCAAGAGAACAAATGGGACACTGCTCATGAGCCCCAGTTTCACAGTGCTCCAAATTAATGTGATTTTTAAAGGAGACTGATCTTCCTTGAGATTTTTTTGCTGGAGTTTTTAGTCATCAGAGCTTTTGTTGTCCTCCAGAAGAAGAGCTGGAAGCTTGCCTTTTCATGCTGAGATTCAAACTAAGGATGATAATTAAATATCTACAGTTACTTGAGCTTTAAGAAAATGACAAATTCTGCAAGTTGGCAACACTGTGGAAAATAGCTAATTCTGGATGTCCAGAGGTCAGGAAAAGGATTTCTTAAGCCTCAGATTGTTTTGATGGCTGTTGTTCTGCCAGACTGTCTTTGTACTAAGTTGTGATTATGATTAACATAACTTTCATTATTAGCATCATTTTCTTAGGATCTCCTTTTATTCTCCAGAGAACTGTTATGAGCTTCAAGGTTCTCCTGATCTTGGCAGGTGCTGATGTTCTCTTTAGGTTTTGGCTGGTCGTGTTTGGCTAGATGAGATTTGGTGCTTTTAATAATTTTTGATCTTGTAGCAAGGAGCATTTTAGAAAGGTGTCCACAAATCAACTCCCCTTCACCCCCAGTATGGTATGATGATGACTGGGCTCATTTCCCTTTTAAGCATTACTTGGTCCTTTGAAATTTCCCTTTTTTGCCCTAAATGTAGATTTATTATGCCCTGCAGCTGCAGTTGGGTCACCTCTTGGGCACAGCAGCCTCGCTGCATTAGGCAGCTCTCTGTCAGTCTGTTATGTCCCTGTGTTGGTGTCCTGTGCACGCAATACTGTTGGAGTGCTCCTCCTTTTAATCAGTCCATTTCAGGGTGAGAATATCTGGCAGGTACAACTCCAGACTCTTCTGTGCTCAAAAATTAGAATCATAGGACCATAGAATATGATGAGTTGGAATGGAGCCATCAGGATCATCGAGTCCCAGCTGCTGGCCCTGCAAAGAACATCCCAAGAATCTCACCATGTGCCTGAGAGCATTGTCCAAACTCACCTGATTGATTTGCTGGGGGTTTTTTTAATGCTCTCAGCAGTGTCTCATTTATTATTTTCTTCTGTCACCTGAATCATCAGGATTTCCTTCCTTTAACCCATCTGCAGACACTGCTGTGAGACAGGAATCTGGTATTTTACTGCTTGTCTTAGTGTCTATTTCATTCCAATTTGTGGATAGGTTTTCTAGTGACTTCTAATGGTATTCCATTGTTGTGCAAGTTTTCCTCTATTTTACTGATTTTCATGTTTTTGTCTAATAGATCCTCCATGTTGGTACTGATGTTCCCTTGCAAAGATGCCACGTTTATCTGGAATACTTGCTGCTAGCTGGATTTTCAGGGTGCAGTTAACCACTGTAAAGTTCCCTCGGTGTTTCTACTGCTGCTTTGACATGTAGTGTCTGTTCTCTGGGATCCCAGTTATTTTGTTTTGCTGCTGTAGTTATGTTCTTAATTGGGGTTCTGCCTTCTTCCATTCTTTGCCCATTTGCTGATTCCTCTACCAGTTTGTTCAACTACAATGTGTGCTCCCCAGGAAGTCTCGGCTGGTCTGTTACTTTCCTGTGTAACTTGTTTCATTTTCCCAGTAGCTGTATGGATTCCAGGAGTGCTGGTTGTGTTACCTGATCGCAGAGCAGGATCCAGCAGCTGAGGCTCTACAGACCCCTGGGGTTCACCTGGAGCTGCTCACAAATTAAACTGCTTATTTGGTTGTTGGAATCTGAGCCGGATTCTAAGTAATAAGTTTGTTAAAAGCTTTACAATGCTTTTTATTTATTGACTTCCAAATATAAGAGTTTTAATATTAATCAGGTGCATTCTAGTCCCTCAGAGCTGCTGTCAGTGCAGTGTGAAGAAGTGTCTGACTGTATGGATGACTCTGTATTCCTCATGGCCCATTGCCTTCAGCTGGAGCCTCCTGCTGGAGCCTCCTGTGCTCTGTTCCTGTGCAGGCTCCGTGCAGAGCTGTTCTGGGGCTGGGCAACCCAGGGCCAGAGCAAGTGGCTGCAGTGCAGGGCTGTGTGAGACAGCTCCACTGGGCCGGTGTCAGCTTTCCTTGGGCTCCAGTCTCCCTTCAGCTACGTGTTTGTTTTAAGTAAACAAATGCATGTAAGTAAACAGTCTCAAATATCCAGTCATTTGGGTAAACTCCAGCTTCACCTTCAGCACAAGAGCTTGGCTGCACAGCTCAGTCTGACTCACTCTGTCCCGCTTTTAGAGCGGGCAGAGATGGCAGTAGTCTGTTCAGTAAAGGCAGAATTTCCTTACTGAAACTAGTAATAAATGTAATTATTCTCTAGTTTTTAAAAATAGAAATAGATTTTAAAAAATAATCTGTGCCACTTTCACAGTTTTCCTTCTCTGTAGACAGAAGGTTCATCCAGGGTATTTTAGCACTAAAAAATTGTAGTATTTCTAAGGGTTCCTGAAATGAACATTACCCGGGTATGGATTGATAAACCAAATCTGGGAGGATACCTGTAAATATTAGCATGGTACATCAAGCAATTCAAAGTAGCATCAGCATTTCTTTATAATCACAATGATGCTTTGCTTTCTTCTAAATCTTGGTGCTTAATTCTGAACATAAACTGCAGTTGAAGTAGATGTACTTATGTGCATCTACTGATAGGAATAATCAGTCCAACAACATGTCTTATTTATTCTTGTTTCCACCTTTGTGGCATTTTATATTTGACACATGGAGCAGCCAGTATAATAAACATGCAAGTGCTGATTTTTCTGTAGTGATACTGTCACAAAATAGTTCCTAAATATCAGAATTTGAGTAACTTGGTTGGTAAATCTGAGAGTCTGGTGGTTTTGTGAGTGCCTCTTGATTGCTTTCAAGAAGTCTTGGGTCATTGTCCAGCTGAGTGTGCTGCAGCCTTGAGAGGGAAGCAGCAGAGCAGGTCAGGGTCTGGTTTTACTCAAGCACTCATTTCCTCCCTTGAGGCAGAGGCTCTGCTCCAGTTCACTGTACCTGTGTGAAGTTCACCTGTTCTGCAGGATGCTCTTTGTCCCAGTCTAGAGCACAGAGCCACGGAATGGTTTACATTGGAAGGGGCCCTTAAAGACCACCCAGTTCCACGCTCTGCTGTGGGCAGGAACAGCTTCCACTGGAGCAGGTTCCTCTCTGCCCTGTCTGTCTGAATCACTGCTGGTACTGTGCAGCTTGATTTTATGGTTCAAAACAGTCATAACCACTGCTTCAGAATACTTGCTGTCAGCCTCCAGGGGTGAGTTGTAGCCAGTCTCTTCCAAGCCCCACGGCTCCCGTTTTTCCCTGACTGGTTTCAGTGGAGTGCTGTGGGCATGCCTGTGGGCAGGAGCTGTGTGGGAGCAGGAGTTCTTGCCCCAGCAGGGACAGAGCTGCAGGGAATGATCTCTGCTCTTATGGGCAGGGTTTAACTGAGCTCATTTTCAATGTGTCAGTAGCTTACTAGAGTTCTGAGCTTTCACTGAAGACAATTCCCCTAGAAGTGTTTGGAGGTGCTGTTGTTACCCAGTTCAATGACAAATTCCTTCTGCAGTGCTCTGGCTGTACAATTGTAGGCCATTAAATCTGATGTTTTCTTTTGCAGTGACCCATATGTGAAACTTTCCTTGTATGTAGCAGATGAGAACAGAGAACTTGCTCTTGTGCAGACAAAAACTATCAAAAAGGTATGTATATACTCTTTTTAATTCCTTGGCTTTGGAAGGATTAAGAACACTGGAACACTACTGTATAACATAGTGCAGCACTAATTAAAATCATTACATGCATGTATAGCAACTGGATAGTGTGGTTTTCTCCAAACCCAAATCAGAGAACAGGTGCCTGCACCTCAGTGTGTCTGGCCTGGAGACAGCACCTAACGTGTTGTATATTGTTCCCTAGAGCTTGGCTTGTCAAATCCCACTGCACCATCCACAGGTTCTTTTTTCAAATTCATATTTCTTTGAAAGACATGGCTGAAATAAAGAACTGTGAAATTCTGCTTTAATTATCATTTATCTGACTTTTAGCAAAAATTACCATTCTCTTCAAAATTTCCATTTTCAAAGTGTTTTGCTAATATGGGAATTTAAAACAACCAGATGACAGAAGATGTGCTGTAAGAAAAGCCTGGGACTTCTTACATTTTTAATTAAAACTGAAAGTTTTATTTGAGTTTTTTTATTTATTTTATTTTGAGTTTTATTTCATTTCTCTATTTTAGTTCACACAAACAAATTTCCACCAGGGGATATTTGTCATTATCAGGATCCTAAGATTTTGTAAGGGTGTTTTTTTTATTTTGCTGGCTTTGGTGGCAGAGAGGAAAGTAGACATAAGCTGTATGAAAAGTAAGGGAAAATAATGAGTTGTCATTCTTTATGGAGGCATTTGGAATCAACGGGGGCTCAGTTGAAATCATTGCTGCAAAACAAAATAATGAGGAGAATTTTGTTATTGAAAACACAAACTGGAATGATGCAGTTCTAAAATCAGGACACTGGGTGTTATGAGAAAGCCAGTGTGGAATCCTGGAGGTGTGGAAGATCCAAGCAGAGCTGTCTCAGAACCAGGGCATGTTTGATGTGGAAAAGGGATTTTTCAAAGACTTCCTGGTGAGCTGTTGGTGCTTGTTTCATTCCCAGGACTGCATCTGCTGATTTTCCCTGTTTCTTCTCACTGTCAGTTAAAGCCCAGACGTTCTCAGTCATTTCTGTAATAGTGCTATTAACTCATATGTTGGAAAGTTCTAGTTGGTAATTTCTGCTTGGAATTTTTGAATTTCAACTCAAGGCAGAGTTCTCCCTGTGCAAGTTGCAATCCTCTCTCTGTTTTGTAAACAGCAAATATCATTAGCATATCTCAATTTTGAGTTAAAATCATTAATAAAAAATACTGAGTACAGTGAATCTGAGGAATGAATGACTGGCAGTTACGTCCTTCAGCTCTGTGTCTAACCCTTCACAAGTTTCTCATTTTTCTCCTCAGTTTTGTGTTCCTCAGTTGAATGGGTACCTTTGTCCAGCACTGCCTTGCAGGAGTGCTTTTGGGAAAGCAGAAGGAGCTGCAGTGTCCCCTTTTTGTTCTCCTTTTCCATGACCTGTGCCATTGTCTGACGTGTATCCTACTGCACAGCTGGACTGTGCCTCTGGAAGTGCTTCATTGCAGCCAGAGGGGTTAAATGCACATTGTTTGCTTACTCTGAAAAAAATAAAGTTACCAGAAGAATGTCAGCTTCATGTGCCATGACCCACCTGGGCTGAGTTTCTGAGGCTTTTTGTTTCAGTTTATCTCCATAGTTAATCCAGCTGTAAGGTTTGATGAGTGCTTTGTACTTTGTTTTGGAGCTGTGTTTGGAATGCCCTGCTGAAAAGGTTCTCTCTGAAGCAGGGAAAGCTGGATTTTCTGTTTGCTGGCTTCCATCCTGTAACATGGTCAGTGTATATTTACATTCCTGCTGGAATTTAAAAGTTCAGATGAAGATTATCCACTTCCTTCAATTTCTTCGCCTTGACTGCACTGAACTCCAAAGACTTCTACCTTTCCCATATGGAATATTAAAAATAATTTTTAGTCTCTGAGAATGCCCAGTCTCCCCATTGAGCTCCAGTGTTCAGGAGCATCACTTCTCTCTCTATATCCTCCTTTTCTGTGTGGGGTTGAAACCCTTTTTGAATACCTGAGGAAGGTCTTGCTCAGCTTGACTCCTGCAGTCCTTTATATGTGCAACACTTGCCCTTTTTTAGGATGTAGCTCTTCTTGAGGTTGTTTTTGTAATTGTTTCCCTGCTCATGTCCTGTTTGGAGCTATTGCTGCAATTCCTTCTTTGCTGGCACTCAGATGTTTGCACTTTCTGACTTGGCCCACTAAGAGTGGGACCTGTAAAGGTGCAAGAAATTTCTGTGAGTTACCAGGCATTTACCAAAGACTCTGCAGCCTCATCCATCAGATTTCCTTGAGCTCTGTGGTTAAGCAGCATTCAGAATTAATGGAATTGTCAATGGGTGGTAGTGCCTCAAAACCAGTGTTAGGCCGCTTCTTTGTTGGATAAATTGTGTGTGCCCTCTCTAGCCAACAGCAGTAGCATTTGATGAATACAAGTGTTTAAAATATAACATTGTTTTCCTTACTGCTTCACTTTAATGTATTTTTTACTGAATACATTGTACTCCTTCAGGGAAAAAAGCTGAAAGTTTCTCTGTGCCCACAAGCTCATCCCTGCCCTTCCCCTCGTTGATTCACCTGCCCTTTACAGTGGTCTTTTCTTTCTGCTCTGCCGTGAGCTCCTGTATTCCCAGTTTGTAGAGGGATGCAGTGTAGTCAGCCCCCATGTCCTGCACATGAGGAATCTGTTGGATCTATAGCAAGGAGTAAGATAAACAGCCAAGATTCCCCTTCCCTGCTAGAACAGAATTGTTGTGGGTGTAAAGCCAATTTTTCCTGTCAGCTCTGCCCATAAATCTCTGCTGTGTGAGAGCATGAGGGAATGATTTGGAATGAGCACAAAAACATTGGACATACTGTCCAATTGTTTTTATACTTACCCAAGCTTGAATTGTCCAAATTACTGTTTGTAGTTCTCATCTCTTTTATCAGTTTATTATGTCATGCTTGAGCTCACTTCAGCTTGCAGTCTATATTCACGTTTATCCTGTGCATTTTAGTCAGGTTGTTAAAATTAAAATCCTCGGGCTGGGAGGAGATTGGAAGAATATCTTAACCTAATCCAAGGAATAACCTTTTCTTTTGGGGGGATTTTTAATTTTTTCTGTTTATTTCACAGTATGAATCTGAGCATATTTTTGTAGCCCCAAAGTTACCTTTGTGTTTAAAAAATACTTTTATTTCCACCTGGGTTTAAATGAGTCTTGAGAATGAAATATTTTGGGGTTTTATTTCTATAGGTTCTCAATGATTTGTCTTTTAATCATCAAATTCTATTTATATTTAATGTCTATTTTAGGATAATCTGACTCAGTTGTCCTCCCACGTTTGGTTTACCCAATAGAGAATTTCTAGATGGCAATATATTTTTCAATATCATTTATTACATGCTTTTCTTTCTGTTTCCCTAGAAGACTGTCACTTGCATGTTTGTTTTTATAATTGCGCATCAGAAAACTTGAAGATACGTTATTATGTAAATATTGTTATTTCTTTTACAGACACTGAACCCTAAGTGGAATGAAGAGTTTTACTTCAGAGTAAGTTTCTCTATATTTGCAGTCGTTAGCCTCAGCTTCATGGGGAATGCTGACTGGGACACATGCACCAAACAGCTTTTCTGGGGTTTGCAGCTGAGTGATGCAGATCTAAAATCTCAGGAAAAGGAAATGCACAACACTGCTACAAAACCTCTGGTGTAGTTCATAGATGCTCTGTTAAAACATCTTGAAAGTTCTCAGCAATAATGGGGCCTATTAAGTAATTTACACCCTGTTTTGTGTGTCACAAAACTGATAAGTCCATCTCCAGCCCACAGAATTATCAATGCATTGTGGGATATTATTTCTAAATTTTCTTAATTAAACGTGCTGGTCATAGTAACCTGGCTTGCAAAGCTTTTCTGAATGTACCAGCTGGATCAAACACTATAGAACTTGTTGTTAATAGCAGTTGTTTTGTCTTTCTGACAGAGTTCTTTTTATGTTTGATTTTGTCCTTTTAAATGTTGGCAGTCTTTCTGCTTCAGTTTAAGTAAATAATTTTCTGGAGGTATATTTGCTGTTTTCAGGTGTTGGGGAGACTTCTGTTGGATGTTCCAAGGGGGTGTGTATGCTAAATGGGCTAGAGATGCTGAGAGATGGACAGTCAGAAACATATCTGAATGTTAAATTCTGAAGGAAATGCAGCAAAACTCTTGGTCCTCATAAATGAGTCAGTCAGAGAGCCCTGACAGTCTGTCCAGCCTGGGTCTGGAGTCTTCTGCCAGGGAAATGCAGTAACTGAGCACAGCACATAAAAGCTTTCATGTCAACTGCCAGGCTCTTCCCAGCTGCAGCATAGGTCTGGTGCTCCAGTTCAAGTAAAGATTTACATCAGACCTGTTAGTCCTGTCCTGTTTGCCTTGGTTTGATTGCTGCCTGAGCTAGTACCCAGATACTGTTTTTGTCCAGCTACTGAACTTGCAGTGACACTTGGATTTTCCCACAGGTGAACCCAACCAACCATCGGCTCCTGTTTGAGGTGTTTGATGAAAACAGACTGGTGAGTGCCTGTCTTGGTTGTGTTACACGGATCACAAGGCTCTGTGTGCCTCAGCTGACAGAAATACAACACAGCTTAAAGGTGTCTTTAGTCTGTTGTTTGAGTGAGTGTGCCAAGAAACACAAATAGCTGTGTAAAAACCATTTGAGTTTGGGACTAAAAGGACGCTGAAGTAGTGCCCCTCTGGGTCAGACCAAAATGGTCCTCACCCAGCCCTCTGACAGTGAAACCCTCACTCTGTCCTTCTGTAGGTCTCTCACTTCAAACCAATAAAGTCCTGATCTTTTTAATCCCTGATGAAGCAGCTGCTTCAGTCCCTGATCATTTTAATGTCCCTTTCCAGCCCTTTAATGCTTCTGCATCTTGGTTTGGGATGGTTCCCAGAGCTGCACCTTGTGCACACAATGCCTGTGTGAAGATTTGAGGTCATGGCAGAGTGATGCTCTGTTGGGTTTCAGCTCTCTGCCTCACAATGCTCACATGTTGGTGGTGGATTTGGTCTTTGGCTGATGCAGTAGCTGTTCTGGAGGAGGCTTTCACCATCTGACTGCTGCTAGCTTCTGTTATAGTTATGATCCATGGAAAAGTGACAGTGTCCCTCTGTACATCCAGGGTTAAATGTGCCAGTGCCGGGGCACACTGGTGGGTGGTTCTTGGGGGTTTGCCTTTTGAACGTTATAACACCACCTCTGTGTTCATGAGATCAGGAATTAACATTTCCTGGGCTGGGGGCAATAACAACCTTTACCAAACTTGTTTACTTTGTGAAAATTAGGATCAGAGTTGCAAAGATACTTTCATTAAAAAAAGACACTGTAGAAGCATCTGTCTCCAACAAATAGGTTCTTTCCTTCTATCTTCCTAATAAATAAAGAGCAAAGGAAACCACAGAAGCTGTAATCTGGAGAGAAAGAGGACTTGGCAGCTGAATGACTGGATCTTTCCTCAGGAGGAAGTAAATTGGTGAACCAGTGGCACTGTGCCTCTCCAGTGTGCTGACCAGGAGCATATTTATTTGTAAAATGATCATAATGACCGCTTGCACTTTTCAAACTGCCATGTGCCATTGGAATGCAAAGGTGCCACAGGAACAGGGAGGTGGGTTAGAGAAGGAACTCATACGCACTGACGGCTGGGAAATGACAGGTTTGGAATACTCATTTCAGACACATTGATTTGGATTTTCAAGTTTGGGTGTGTAGGACTGGCCTTACCCTGGCAGTTTCAGCACTTTTTATTGTTGAACCAATTTTTGTGTATTCTCCTTCTGGTCCTACCTCCAAAGTCAGTCTGTCCTTGGGCTTGGAACCTCCTGCCAAGGCAGCACCTGGGGTTAGGAGCCATGGCTTTCCTTGCAGGAGGTCTATGGCAAGGTGACTACTTTGGGAGTTTTGGAGTGGCAGGTTTTCATCCGATTGTGTTTATAGAATGAGGAGACACTGAACTGATGATTTTGGCTTTTTTCTCACATACTTATTGTCAATACTTAAATGGCCTTTATTGGAAGGACTTTGTTCCTTCTTTTTGTTCCCAAGTTACCAAAGTGCACTCTGTCTCTGCAGGTGTCCTTGCCTTTCTATTCCCCAGTCTCAACAGAGTAAATGTGATGCAGCTTCATTTTGGGTGCAGAGACCGTGTTCTTGAGTAATGTGTTTTAGCTGAAAAATAAGATAAAATAATACCAACACCTGTGCTTCTACAAGGCAGTCTCCAGGACCATTGCTGTGTGGAAGCTGTTCACGTTCTTGTTGTGTCTATAATCCACATAAACAATGTGAGGTTGTGCTGGCTGCTGGCAGTTTATCAGTTTGAGCTGCCATTGCTCTTGGGATTGGTAATTTTCTGGCTTTTGAAAGCAAGCTGCTTGCAAGCAGAGTGAAGATGTCTAGGCAGAGAACTGACCTGCCACACACAGGTTTGCAGAGCTGTTGACAGGATTTAGGCTTTCCAGTTCTCCCAGGGAACAGCTGTCCAGGCCCTGAGATGGAGCTGCACTTCTACTTAACCAGAGTTTCCTTTCTGGTATGTGCTGAGGAGTGTGTGCACCCTTCAGTGAGAGTGCCCCCAGGACACTGAGTATCTTTATTGTAGCAGAGCTGATTGAGGGTGGTTGGTTCCCGTTCTGGTGTATCCTGTCTGCCTGTCCTGCTCTTGTGGCTCTCAGAGGGTGTAACTGTACTCCTGCTGGCAGTGCCACGTGTGCTGGCATTGCTGACTCCGTGCTGGAGGCAGCCAGGAGCAGGCAGTCCTGTACAGGCTCTGGGACAAATCAGTACAAACGGACATGCAACCCCCAGCTCTGCTTTTCCCTCACCTGTACTGCCTGGTAAATCTGGAAAAGGAGCTTTGTGTCTTGCTGTCCTGCACATTTCTGCTGCTTTTACTGTGTGAGAGATCTTTGCCATATGTACAATTGCTTTGTTTGTAATTTGTACTTACTCAAAGGGGAGTACAGGTTATATTGCTGTTGGGGCTTTTTAAAGGCAAAAGTTTGTTGCTTAATTGTGTTATGAGCATGGTTAAAATTGAAAGCGTAACCATGTTGTATTTATTCCTGTTCTGCCATGACAGCCTAGAGCTGTAACACACCAAAATGTTATGCTTGAAAGAATTTTCCTCATTTGCATGTGGTGTTGACTTAAACTTTTAACACAAAATGGAAGTGGTTTTGTTGTAGTTACATTTTTCTGCGAGTGCTTTCTCCAAGCGTGCCCTGTGAATCTGATGTGGTTTAGATTTATAGCAGTGCTGAGTGTATCCGCTGCCTCAGTCAGCTGCAAGAGTTCTCCCGCTGGGGCCGCTCCTCCCTGATGGAAAAGGAGCAGCTGGGAAGGTGCTGTTTCAGGCTCTTGCTGGCATTAAAAAAAAAAAAAAAAAAGGGAAAAAACAAACTCCTCACACACTTACATTGGAGAGGGGGAACCAGGCCACGTGACTCCCACCATCCTACCCTATGTCACTGTGTGTGTAGGAGCGCTGACTGCTCCTGCCCAATCATGCCTGGAATGCTGCTTGCCACTTGGGCTATTTCTGCTATCTGTCTCTCCCAGGGCTGCAGTGCTAACTGTTTGGCACATGGGACACTTTCTCGGAGTTTATGTCTTTGGTTTTTAACTTCTGGCAGTGCCTGAATTGTTGCTGTTCTCCCTCTCCTTTTCTCCTCTCTGTAAAACCATGGCCCATCGGCTGCGGTTTCACTTTGGCT
Source organism: Buphagus erythrorhynchus (assembly GCA_013400855.1). Lineage (NCBI taxonomy): Eukaryota > Metazoa > Chordata > Aves > Passeriformes > Sturnidae > Buphagus > Buphagus erythrorhynchus. The sequence goes on along the minus strand of VZTT01037133.1, from coordinate 20,322 downwards.
CTGGGAGAAGCAACACAGCCCCCGAGTCGGGGATCCTTTCCCAGGAGAGAGAAGATGACTTTTTCATGGCATTCCACACGTTGCCAAGAAGAAGCAGCCCTCACGCGTTCTCGCGGCACGGGGCGGATTGTGGCAGCGATGGGGACTGGCACCAAGAGGGCTCCCTGAAGAGGAGCACATCCATGTTCATCCCGCAGCTGCTGAGCGGCCTCGCCCCGCGCCCCACCAGGAGCTCGTCCATGCAGATCTCGCTGCAGCGCAAAGCTGCCGACGGCTGCGCCGACGAGTGTGCAGCCCTGGAGTGTCCGCAGGAGACACCTCCCTGTCAGCTCTCTGACTTCAGGGAGCGTTGTGCAGCCTCTGTTGAAAACCACTCTTCTCCACAGGTGACTCCTGAACGTTCTTCACCCAGGCTGACGGAAGAGTTAGGGCAGCAGACAGATGGAACTGTTTGCTGTAACCATAGAGTATTTTGTAGTGTTCCTACCAATAACCAGAGTGAGGAGGCTCTGCTGACTGCCCAGCGAGAAGAAGCAAGTGAAGCTTCAGGTTTAAACATAAGTGGCGTGAGGATTCAGCATCGGGCCTCAAGTGCAGATGTGCCTCAAGTTACTCTACTTCCCTTTGGTCCTGAGGCTCCAAATAATGCTCCCACCCCTGAACCCCGGCGCTGGTCCTTGCAGCATGTGCCAGACCTGTCGGCAAACTCAGGGAAAAAGTTCTTTGTTCTCCAGTTACAGCAGCCACAGACAAGCGGTACAGGCGCAGGAGGTGGAGGTAACTTTGGCTTTACTGGAACCAAAGGGGACAGATTGGTCAGGTACCCTCGGATACGGCTGGAAAGGAGTACTTCCTACCCTGTCCAGCCACCAGCAGAAGGAATTAGCTCCACAGGTGACGGGCTGAATTCGGAACTGCCTGGAAACAGCAGGAGCAGGGCAGAAATACCTAGAAGCAATTCAGTAGAGCGGATGCCTCAAGGGCAGGGATGCTTGTTTAAAATCAGACCAGATCAAAACATGAGGCAGCAGCACTTCAGGATTCTTGTGACACGTGGGCCTGAAGAACAAAGTCAGGGTGTTGGTAAGGAGGGTCGTGGCAGCCCTGGCCCTACGGCAGCTGGCCCCGCAGTAAGTACGATGCTGAGTGTGCTGTGCTGGGAACGTGTGTGTGCTGGTAAAACACAGATTGCCTTACAAAGGCTGCCACCCTGGAGCCAACTGCAGCACGTCCATTGTCTGTGCTGGAATGTTCTGCATTGCTGTGGGGCAAGCCACGAATCATCATCTTTATTTCTAGTCTAATGTAACTTCTCTCTCAGTTATGATTGCATCCAGTGTAATATTTTCAGATCTTACTGTCACATGTTTCTTAACTCACTGTTACGTCAGCTGGAAAGATTTTTTTAAAATCAGAGCATTCAAATAGCAAATTAAATGTTCCTGTTAGTTTAGTTGGCTGAGACCTTGCTGCATGAAGAACTCTTCATGCACTCTGGTTTTAAAAACAGGTACTTTGGCACTTTCTAAGTGTAATGGACACATGTGTACCTCTACACACTTTAAAAATATGTATTGTAATGAAATAGTTGTTAAGACTGTGGGAACCTTAGGGTAATTTCAATCAAAATACTGGCTTAGTTAAGGTACCAAGAAGTCTGGGGAAAAAATAATCTTGGTTATAGTCATTTTTCTTTCCTCCTTCTGGAAGTGAAAAGCATGTCATGCTTTTTGTATATATTATATATATATATAAGTCCTGTGTCTTGTTGTTTGGATTTGCCTTGATTTGGCATTAGGATGGCAAAATTAGTCTTCTGGGTTTGCTTGGTTACAGCGGGTGAGGATTGGTGGTTGATGCTTTTCAGCCACTTTTTCAAAGCCCAAAGTAGGAAGGAAACCGAAGGGTTTAGATTAGTCATTTGCTTAAATTGCTTTGCTGTGCAATCCAACACGGCCCACTCGAGTTCCCAGCTCAGGGATGCTGTATTTAGCATAGCGAGCTCTGCCTCCAGCTGTGGCATGGTGGCTGAGGAGATTTCAGGCTCCACAGCTCCTGGGCTCTCAGGCACTGAAATGCAGCACAGGGACAGCTGCTCCCTGCAGCAAGGCCAGGGGTTACTCTGCAGCTTTCCCCTGGAACAGCTTATAGGCTCTGTGTTTTCCAACCTTCTTTGGAGCTCTTCAAAGAGTGAAATAAAAAGAAATCCCTTGCTGGTACAGGTTCAGTTCCAGGACATGTAAGGGAACAGAAAAAAGTATGTCTGATTTTCCCTTTCCTCTTTATTATCCCTTGCTCCTTTCCAAGATCAGCTGTTGATGGAGATCCACCACAGCCAGGTCCATAAGTAGCTGTGGGATGTCAGACCTAGCACAGAGGCAGCAGAGGTTGGCAGAGATGTGCCCTGGGGTCTGTGCAGCAGTTCTGTTCTCATTTTCCTAAAGGATCTCCTCCTCCAAGTCCCTGCTTTCACCCCCCTGAAGTAACAATTCCCATCCCAAAGACGTGCCTTCAGTGTTCCAGAGGAGAAGGAGGAAATCTGTTGCTCTGTGCTCTTGGTTTGAGTGACCATGAGGAATGGATTGAGGCAGCCGTGCAGTGTGGCAGGCACAGAGGCTCTCAGCCCACTTGGCACTGCATCCTGCTGGGCAGAAACTCTCAAAGGAAAAGAACTAACTGAAACTTAAACCTTTTTTGTGGTGTTTCTCATCTTTGTAGTAAATCCAGGAATACTGTGGGTAGAGTGACGGACAGGGCAGGATGCCATGGGAAGTGTGGGGAATGGAAGTGTTTTGGTGCAAGTATTTTGTTGCATTTTTTGACCACAGAACATTCTTTGTTAAGGTGCCATTTTAAATCTGTACCACAGAAATTTGTTTGAAAGATCTATGATGTGAGTAAAGGAGTGCCTGACATACCTGATCTCTTAAGCTGAGGGGGGAGGTTGTCATGGTTTATAGTTGATAGTGTGAAAAAAATAATAATTGTGGTGTGTCCCAGTGCAAGAAGTTTGTGTGCATGTGATTGATGTAGGGCCAGGGCTGGGGCTGGAGCAGCAGCTGCTGCAGCCTGATTTATCTCAGAGCAAACATCCGAGCGGGCGTCTGCAGTCCTGCTGCTCTGAGTGCTTGTGACCTTTCAAATATCTGCTCTTTTACACAAGTGCTTTGGGACAGGCAGGATGTCTTTCATTACCAGACAGAGTAAAATATTAAGTAAAGGCGGAGCTCATGTCAAACTGTGAAAAATTTTATTTGGAAGCCTTGTTGCAAATTCTTTTGCCTGCTCTGACACTTTATATGCCACGCAATAGAATGTCTGTGCACTGTGCATATCCCACACACTGCTGTTGTTTATCATTGGGGGTGTGAGTGCAGAGCTGGATTTGTGGGAAACACTTCAAAAATGTATTGGACAACTGTTGGAGAGAGCTGACAAAGGCATCTTTGTGAGCAAAATACAACATGCCCTAAAAAAGTGTTGCAGGCGTAGGACTGAAATATATTTAGTAAACAAACAGAAGCAGCACCTCTGGGTTCTGCAAGCCTGCATTTCTCACAGCTCAGCTCTTACTCTCCTTTCTTAGAAATAATTTTAGAATAAATATTGTTGTGAAAGCACAGAGCTCCATGGCCTCCTCTGGACCCACTCCAACAGGTGCACATCTCTCTTTCCCTGAGAACCCTAACCTGGATGCAATCCTCCAGCTCTTCCTTCTGTCAGTGTGTCCCTTCCAGGCCAGCTGCATTGGCACAGCTCACCTGCACTCTGGCATTCCTGGGAGGCAGGTGTGTGCCAGGTACTGGGCACCTTCCAGGGGAGCTTTCTGCTCAGAGCTGCACGGGACTGATGCAGCTCAAGGGCTTTTCCTTCTGCATTGCACATGTCTGAGTTTACAGTCCTACTTCAGGGAGTGCTACCTGGCCTCTAACAGGCATTTCTAGAAAATAATTCATATGGCCTTAGCTGGAGGTTTAAATGGCTCAAATGAATAGTGCTGTGAATTTCCTGGCTCTCCACTTGCTCTGCAAGGAGTGCACATGGCCATCTGGAAAGCCTCTGCTCTCTGCAGATAAGGGCTCTGTTGACAGCTGCAGGTAGAGGATGATGAATTCCATTTCATGGGTCTCCTTAGCTTTTCTCTTAAGGACAAAATCTGTTCTCTTTTCAACAAGAAATCACTTGCCCCCCTTTTTAATTCTAGTGTCCATCAGCTTGCAGGCCTGTTCTGAAGCACTCTGGCTGTTGGGGAGGGGGCAGGTGGACACACTCAAACCTGGGCAGAATAGGAGCTGGTTTTCAAGGCAGGAAGTACCCAGGACCTGAATAAATTTTGTTTTTTTTCTTCCCCCCACTGTGGGTGGAGGACAAATGGCAAATAGTGTAAATTAGCTTGCAGAATTAAGAAACCCATCTGTAATTTTTAGTCAAGGTTTCAGAGAGTCAAGAACTGGCAGTGCTGTCTTTTTACCTCATCCCTTCACATTCCCAGAGCTCCCTGGGATTTGAAATTTTGTGTCAGGCATTTTTCTTTTTCTCCCTGATAACTGTATCTTATTGATATTTCTCTGTGAAGAAACCAGAATAAAACTTACAGCAGCAGAGCTGGAAATAGTATCACTTTTTTAAATAGCAGTAATAAACTCTTTGCTCCTGCATGGAATATCTGTATGTGAGTTTGGGTACACAGCAATCTCTGAAGTGGAGAATTTATAATGGAAATGCTGACACGGGTTTAACGCTGCAGGTGCCAGCCAGAGCTGCCTTGGTGCAGATCTAGCCACAAAATTACAGATAAGAAACCAGGGAGTGTTGATTGCTTTTTGTGCTGCTCAGCTGCTTTTCTATTTGAAAAAAGCTGTCAAGTAATGATGAGTTTCAGAATGCGCATGTTTTGTACACACAAAGAGAACAGAAGTTCTGCATGTAAACTGAAGATTTTAGTTCAGCAGCTGTTCCAAAGTGGAATCTACCCTGTTTAGTTAGTTTCCAGATTAAATCTCATTGTAAAATATATTACTGCATCTCTTCATCTGAAGTCCCATGCTTTTATCCATCTTTTCCTCTACCAGGATGGCATTGGGAGCTCCCAAAAGTCAGCAGTTATGTACAGAAAAATAAGTTAATTAAACCAGCATGATGACCAGCCGGGTTTTTGTCTCCAAAAGGAATGAAAAAGTTAAGAGGGTGTGTGGTAGCAGCTTCCAGAGCTGAAGGCAAAGGAGTGAAATGTGTTGTTCAAATAAAATAAAAATTGCACTGTGCGCTGTGGTGTGAGTCCAGAGCTCTCTGTGCTTTGGTGGAAAGCTGCAGCTTCCCTTTCAGCCTGGGTTGGAAATAAATTTCCAGGCTGTATTTTATGGATTATAAAAAATAATTTTTACAACGTTGTTGTAAGTTAGGAGTTTTATCTTCAGTGAGAGAGATTCAGCTCTGAATGTCCATGGCCTGAGGTGACTGTCAGCTTTGTCTCAAGTGCTGTCATTCATCCCTTGGAAAAAGGGGAAAGGAAGACCCAGACCCCTCTGAGCTGTAAGCTGAGCTTTGTCTGACCATGCCTTGTGGGAAGGGGTTGTGCAGGAGTGCTGCCAAAGGACGGGGATGTGCTCACGGTGCCTGTGCATCTGGAAGGACAATCTGTGCTTCCAAAAGGTTGCTTCTGTTTGCATGGCAGCCATGGGGGAAGGAAAACCTGCAGATCCATCTGTGTTTTCCTCATGTTCCTGGGGCTGGTACCCCTTTGCAAAGGCAGGCTTTGCTGGTTCTGTACTGAATATCTGCTTGCTCCATTGAATTGCATTGGGAAGTATGCTGAGGATTTTCTCCTGATTCCAGGATGAACAGTACTCTGGGATTATTGTTCAGCAAGCACCACCTCAAAGATGTTTTATTTTAAGACTAACCTTCTGATCATTAATCTTAGAAAACAAATCTGATGCTGACTTTGTGATTGCTTCTGTCTCTTACCATGTGTCCATAAACTAGTCAGTGTCTCCTTGTTTCTGCCCTTTTTGCTCACCAGTGTCATGCAGTCACACCTACAGCATTAAAAAAGAACAGGTAAAATGAGAAATATTAGGAATTACACTGCAAGTAGCTTAAAACGTAATTAATTATTAGATTGGATGTTATCCAGGGCCTAAATATACTTTTGTGAGTCAGCTCTGTGCATAAAAATTGCATAATGAAATAAATTATATTTCCATTTTCGAGCAGTTGCCTTGTCTCTGATGTGAGGCTGGGTACCAGCAATTTCTGAAAGGGTTTAGTAATGTATGAAGTATGAAAAAGAGGTTTTCAGTCATCAGTTAATTTGTGGTGACGTTATTTGAGGTCTATTATATGTTTTAATTTACTGTGTAGAAGTACCTGATCTTAACTGAGCAAGTTAAATACAGGGAGGTTTTTTTGTTTGCAAATGTGGGAAATGGCACGCTGGCTGAGTAGGGAAAACCTTCCAGGAATCATTTCACTGTGGGAACTGGTCTTAATAGATTTGTTTTGGTCTGATGTCACCATTTTTTAATATATTTTTGGCCTTGCAGCAGCGCCCTAATGCACATGTCTTAAAGGAAAGCAAACCTTACCTGCTTTATATTTAGTGAGAGAATTGAAATCAATCTACTCTTGCTCTTGCTGATCCTTGGGTTTTAGCTTTTTTCATTGCCATCCCCCCAGTAAGCCTCAAAATGTTTTTTAATTAGGGAATTAACATTGCATTGTGCTAGGGTTTTGGGTATTTTGTTGTCCCTTAGCTAAGGTTCAGCTAAAAAGAGGGAGGGAAAGAAGGGTTTCTGTAGGGGCTTCGGTTGCTGTCCCTGTCTAAGCTTCTAAATCCTGTGAATTCAGGGTAATTAACCAACTGCCCAACTTTTGCCAGCCTGTGTGTAAGAATGTGAAATACTTTCCTGTCCCATTGGATAGATGTGTCTTTATCCCCCTGTAGGACCCAGTCTCTCTGAAATGTCTCAGTCGTGTTGCCTGGCACTGCTTGGCAGCCAGAATGGCTGGGACAGCCCCTCGTGCCCCCAGGTGCCAAGCTGGCTGTGCTGGGCACTGTTTGTGTCTCCAGTGAGTTCCAGAGGGCCTGACTGGGCAGGTGACATCACTTGGGTTCCTTGTGCCAGGTGCAGCCAAAACAGATGCAGGAAGAGGAGGGAGGAAAGAATGCGGAGCTGCCGGCCGGCAGCGCCAGCTCCATTCTCCACGGAGCTGATGTGGGACTTGGCACCGTGTGCTCCCTTCCCAGCACAGGCAGGCTCCTGCAGAGGCTTCCTGGGAGCTTGGAGCTGGCCACAGCTCTTCCTTGCCTTTTGTTCTGCTCCCAGATGTAATGGGGGTTGGCAGTTCCGACCAGACGTTTGCAGCCGATAGCACTGGAATTCTGGCTGTTCTGGTTTTTGCTCTAATCAAATCATTGTGCAAAATTCCAGAATACAAACAAAATAATTTTTTTAAAAAATGTGTACAGCAAACTTTTCAAGTTTTTTTCTGTGGTCTTGATTTTTCACCCAGAGAGTTCATATTACCAGTTACCCGCTGGATTTTCAACTGACTGCAATTTACATTACCCACCATAAAAAATCTGGCACTAAATATTAGTGACTGATCCCCATGAACTAGTCAATATAATCTTGACTCTCCTTTCTGTTACAAACAAATGTGTTGTTTCTAACCTTGAAAATTGAGCAAGTGTGAAGGTTCTTGGTCTCAGCAAGGAAAAAGTGCTCGAAGATGTGTAGGTGTAAATGATGATTAATTTACAGAAGTTAGGAGTAGTTAATGTCCACTAATTAGCATGTTGGTAGCCTAAGCATGAAGTACCTTGCTGTTCCCTCTGGTCAGTGCACAGCCATGTTTCCACCCACGATTCTGATTATTACCCAGCCGAATGAAGTTCTGTGTCACAGAAGGGTGGCCTTTAGAACTCTTACAGTGGATCTTGCTTTTTTCTATAACATTAGGAAAATCATTAAAGCAGAAATATGATGTCACACATTTCCAGGCCTAATGCCTTCTTGAGTGTAAGTGCTGCTGGGATCAGGCAGTTGAAAGAACGCACTTAGTACCTTTGGAAAATTCAGGCTGAATAAATGTCAGCGTGCCTTCACTGATTCCATTCCAGCAATCTCATTTCCCTGCCTGCAGAGACTTTCACGACTTTGATTTCCCTGCCACCACTTCTCTGTTGTTTAACCTCAGCCCACATAGCTAAAGCATTGCATCACGATCCAGAAAAGCCTGGTGATGCTCCTCATGTAACAGAGCTGGACAAAGCTTGGCAAAGCTGCTGGCTGGGGCTGCAGCTCCCACTCATCCCTGGCAATTCATGGGGCACTCACACACTGTAGGGGAGAGCAGAGCTTTCACAGCACTGCTGCACTCTTAGGATGGCATTTTTAAACATTATTACTGAGGAGAACTTAAAGTGCAGCTTTCTGGACTGTTGCTAATAAAGATGGACACCCTCCGCTTCCCCAGAGAGAGAAGTTCAGCTCAGCACACCGGGAGCTGTGATTTCAGGAGCTGCACACAACCACCACACTGGCATGGGAATCACAGCTTGTACAAATGTGAGCTGGTGTGCCCACAGGGTTTATTGGGGTTCATGAGGGCTCAGATAAACATTTGGTTCCAAACTGTCCCTGGTCCCAGGAGCTTGGGTTGTCATGCTCAGGTTACAGAGGGGATTATTGCAGGTTTGAAGCTGCTCTGGACTTCTGGGAGTGGCTGATGCCCCTGTGCATGGTGTGGGTAAGGGGAGGGTGGAATGGCAGAAATGAGTGTCTCTGCTGAATGGAAAACTAGGGACTTTTACTTGACCATGAGTCATTTTAAATTATTTTAGTGCTGCTTTGCAATGAGCAGTGTGCATATCAAGGAGAGCAAACTCAGGAACAGTGCTCAGTAATGAAGGATGTTACGTCAGCGTGATGGGAGTGATGGATGACTAAAATTTCATTGTTCTTCAAGAGCAGTTCTTTGCTGCAGAGTTCTTGAGTTGAGAATTATTCTAATTTGTATGAAGAATGCCAGTAAATTTGACCAGAATCATGGAAGAGCTGCAGAGAGAAGAATCATTAGTTAGAAAATTTCCAAAGTGCACAGTTTTGCTTACTCAGCATGTCTGTGCAGAATATATACACATTATGCCTCTGGAAGTGATTCACCCCTAATCCCGCTATTTTTCAAGCTATTTATTAAAACAGCAGTTCCATTTTTGACTGATTTTGAGAGTGCATCTATGGATTTCTTCAGTTTTGTCTGTTCAATTCCCACAGAAGTCACAGTCTGAACATTTTTCTTCTTTCTCTGTTGCCTTCCTCAAGTTACAGGAGGTGAAAGTATTTTAAAAGGTGATGACCATTTTTAACCTTGCTGTTAAAACCAGCTATCCTGCTGCTCATCTTCCAGCACACTTTCAAGAGCTGTTTACATTCTGCATCTCAAGTCCTTCATATCTCAGTTGCTGCAGTTCTCCAGGATATATTAGAAGCACTGGAATAGCTTTAGTGGGAATATAAATCCCCCTCGCACAGGAGAGCATTTCTACCCTTACAGTACTTGGCTTTTCTGAGGGTTGTATTTCTTAACTGCTTTCTGCCAAGAAAACACTTACACTTACTGAAAAATTGATCATGACAGATACATAGTGGAATCCAAAAGTCTGAATATATCCAAAAATCTGAACTGCTGTTGATGAGGAAAAGAAACAGAGAAAGTAGGACATTGCTTTGAGATGGCCTAAAAGGTAGGATAAGTGGATAAGTAGATGAGAGGAGAGGAGAAGAAATGCTAGAGGAGACAGTAAGAGGTCTGTTGTTTGAATGGTTCCTGGTGTCTGCAGCAAGACATTAATGAACAATTTGCCAGCTAATTAAACTCTTTTCTGTATAGCATAGCAGAGCTTCCCCAGCCTCCCTCTCCTTGCCAGGAGGTGCAGGAGCAGCCCTAGCTCCAGGAACCCCTTGCTCTGGGGATGCTTTTGCTGGGAGTCTCTGGTATGTGTGCAGTTCTTTTGTGTTTGTGCTGGAAATGTGGTGCTGTCTGAGCCAGGCAGTCTGGACCGCTCCTGGAGCAGTTTTCCAGGACTTGGCAGCAATGGCACATCACATCTCAAATGCAGGGTTGAAGTACTACATCAGGAAAATTGGTTTAATTCTTAACTTTTCACTTTTGTTCTACCAGGGTGGCTGCTGAGTGCTCAGTGGAGGTGACAGTGCCCTCTTGAGAGCCTGGGATTTGGCTTTGCCAGCTGGGTTTATCCCATCTTGCCCGGTGCCTTTGGCTGTCAGGATCAGCAGGTTAAAGCCAGCTGCCGTGTCCCCAAGGGCTGGGTTGGTTCCCTGTTCCTCCACTGCTGGCACATGTGCCACATGGTGTTCCCATGAGCATCCTTCACAGCCACTCTCATCACATTTGTGTAACCCACCAGGGCTGCAGTGACTTGAAAAGTTTGGAAATAGCATGGCTGTAATATATTTAGAATAAATGTCAAGAGAAGATGGGCTCTGAACCTCAGCAGGCTGTTTCCACCTGGATCATAATTTAGGCACATAGCTGTGTGCTGAAGCATGGCACAGGGTGGTTGTGGTCTGAGAAAGGTGTGAACTCTGGTTTACTTTAAGGCATTAAAAAAAGAGTTAAATTTACCCTAGGGATCATGTCTGCCTGCTCTGAAATTAAGCAATATCTGGGTTGGAATGAGGCATCTCTTTAAACAGTGCCCAGAAATAGTACGCAACAATTTTCAGGTCAGGAAGCTGGGAACAGCCTGCTCATCTCAAAATGCCAAGGGAGCTGTAGGTGGGGGGAGTGTCATTACCCAGCCTGATGTGTGGCCAGGGAAGCACAGCACCTCTGAGAGCTTTGTACCCACAGAGCTCCAGACTCAGCTCCACTTCCCTGGCTGGCAGCACTACGGGCTCTGGGGGACCTTTTAGTTCTTCTTTTCACATCTTGTCCCTGTCTCTGTCCAGTGCTTCACTTTGCATGAACCGTGGCAAACATGTGGGTGTTGCTGGTTGCCAGGCCAAGGTGATCACGTTTTCACACAGGGGAGTTCCATGGGAAGCCCTTTGGGATCATTCCCAACCTTAGGAAATTCTCGGGCAGTCTGAGGAGTTTGTTCTGCACTCTCAGTTGTAACAGTGTGGTGTATCGGTCCAGGTTAGGAAACAGGCAGGAAAAGTCCAGGACCAGGGCTGCTGGGAGAGCTGTCCTGGTGATGTTGGTGTTAGGAGCCTGCAGATAAGCACAGGATTGCAGCTTGGCCTGATTCTGCATGGCTACAGTGGAGCCTTTCCTTGGGAGGGCTGCATGTGCTGGGGGTGTCAGCTTGTGTACATTGCAGGGGGTTTAACAGTATTTTGCACAGAGCTGAGTGTCTTATTCCCTGTGAGACTACAGATCCTTCATGTTGTTTGTGTGTGACCTTTTAGTCAAAGTCCTACTAACCTGTTGTACCTCTGCTGTTTCTAACTTCTGATTTCTATTCAGGCTGGAATAAAGCTAAGTGGGGTTGAGTTGCCTGTTGTAGTTGCTCGTGTGCTCAGCTGTTACCCAGCTGTAATGTCTGGTCTACCTTATGGTGAATAGTACATTTCAGCACTCTTAGAGGTCAGGGTAGAGAAAGGGTGCACATCTGAGGCAATATTTACCTTTTATTCCAGAGCTGAAATGAGCAAGTGTCTAACAGCTGGGCTCCTAGCTATTGGCACTTTGCCTTCTGGAAAACAACAACTTCAGTGTTTGACATGAACATCAATATAACAGTTTATCCAGACTTTTGAGTGGTTCCAAGTAAAGCTGAGGTGTGTGTATACAATCCTGAGGCTCAGCTAAACCTTTTGGTTTGTACTGAAGTGTCAAGGGATGCTTTTCCTTTCTCTGCTATTTTGGAGACTAAGGACATTTAGGGCACTGCAGCTTTATCCCAGGCTTTTCTTCCTGGCTTGCAGCTTGGATAGGCACCAAATTGCAGCCTAATTTTTACATGCATTTGGCTTGGGAGTGTTACCTTGGGTGGCTCTGTGGATTTTAGTGGCAGAGAGTTTCTCCAAACAGACATTGTTATTGTTGCCTTTTTCCCAACCTGGAAATGAAACTCGAGATCATTTTAGTAAGGAGGTAATGTAAAAGGGGGTCTTTATTTGAATTAGATGAGGAAGTAATTCTGCTTGCAGAGCTGGCTGGGACTGAGGGATTTTGTGTTCCACAGTAAGTTACAAACATATTTTGTTGGTTCAGCTTCTTTAAGGCTGTTCCTCACCTACCTGAACATTTTCTGTATCCATGAGTTGCGTTTTTCTTGAGCTGAAAGCTGCAAGAAGAGATGTAGCAATAGGTGTGTATTTTCTTCTGGGTTGTTATTATTGGAGTGACTGTACTGAAGCAGGAGGTGGCAAGTACTTGGGATTTGCCAGTATTAAGGGGAAAATATGTTAATTCCCTAAAAACAGGGCATGTAACCAGGTTTTTCTAGTATTTGCTAGGAAGAAGACTAATAGTCAAAATTCTGTAATGAAAAATCTCCTCACTGTTTTTACTTAAAATTGGAAAAACCACAATCTCCTTGGTGCTTTTTGTGTTGTTCCATACCATCCAGCACAGCAGGATGAGTCCATTCTGTGGGGATCACAAAACGTCATCCTATCTTTGCAGTAGAAACAGAACTCTTATGATGTTATCATATAAAATATGAATTTTAATATTAAACTTAATGCTCTGCTATGAGAAATATGTAAACTTGGCTGTGCAGCAGCAGCATGCACTTCCTGGAATTCCGTGCATAGCGTGGTTATAAATAGGCAGCAGGTTATTTGGGAGTCACTGGGGCTGATATCTGGTGTCACAAACAGTATCTGGGAGAAGCTGTGTGCCCTGGTAGGTGGTTGGGTTTGGAAGAACACAACTGCTCGATGGTGAAAATTCCTGTCTGAGTGAATCCCAAGTGTCCCTGGAGCACAGGGCCCAGGTCCCACAGCAAACACCCCTGGTGTCCTTTGGCCTCAGCTGCTGCCAGGGTTTTCATGCCTTGCCTGTTGTGGGTAACATTCCCAGTCTAGACCCAAGTGCTGGAATCCACCCTGCTCTGTGAGCTGCTCCCACAATGGGAAAGTGTAGGACTGTCAGTCCATGAAGGAAGGCTTGGATCTGTCCCCCTTCAACAGGAAACCACCTCGGGCTTCTCAGTGCTTTGGGGGGGTTCTGGGTTGATTTTGGTTGTTTCCCCCCAGGAAGAATTGTGTCAGCACTACCACAGGTGTCATGGGCTACTGTGCTGAGATAAATGAATTGGAACAACAAATAATGGGCAACTATAGGGGTAGAAACCAGGGATTCCTAAAATAACGGTACTCAGCCATCTTTATTTTTGTCTCATTGTGACTAGATTGATATTTATTGGTTTTGCTTTTCTGATGTGAGTTTCCTCTGTGTGTGACAGACCAGAGACGACTTCCTGGGCCAGGTGGATGTGCCGCTGTGTCACCTCCCGGTAAGCACCAGATCTCTGAAAGGCCTGGGGCTGTGTACAGTTCATTGCACACACCACTCATTCTCCTAAAACATGTGCTCCCAGCAGAGCTTAAAGGGAACTCATGCACAACCACGCCTCACCTGCACAGGGACAGGGAGATGCATCAGCTGTGTGTGGAAGAGATGCACTTGCTGTGCAAAAAAAACTTCATGGTAGCAGATTTGCTTCAACAAATGCATGAAGAACCAAAAGGCTGCCACAACTATGTCATCTGTTCATTATTTTAGCTGAAATTGAACTCTTTGCCAGCAGTGAGAGTTCAATAGCAATCAACTGAAGTAATTGACACAGGGTTTGAATAATTTGTCAACATGCATTTGAGGTGTTTGTTTTGAGGGTGGTAATGTTTGTTTCTGTTTCTTAATTAATGGAGGAATTCAGTGTAAAGCTGGTTCTGTAATTCTGTAAAGCTCCAGTTGTCTGGGTTCTGCAGCCAGGATTCTGCATGGGCTGCAGAATTAGATGCTAAATTAAGCGTGATTTTTATTTATAGATTTATAAATAGGAATAAATATAAATGTGTATGTATATACAGTGATTGCTTTAGCCTTGGTACAAACATTTCTGGTATTATATACTGTTTTGGTCAGCTAGCATTGGCTGAATATAATTAATATTTTTTAAACGTTGTGCATGTTATTCTTAACATCTGTGACCTTGCTGGGCTTTTTATGTGTGAATGAGTAAAGGTTATTGCAGTGTTTACATCAAAATAAGGTGTCAGTTGAGCATAACTGGCTTTTTGTGTCTGATTTTGACTCCTTGCTGTTGATGGGTGTTATTGTAGAAGAAATTCTCAAGGAATAGAAAGTTTCCAAGATTCCAGGCTTTGGATAACTTAGGATTCAGTAGAAATCAGAGATGTAATCTGTCAGCCTGATGTGTGAATGGTGTTTATGTGGCTGGACTTGGGGGCAAGCCCTTCAGTCTGCCATTTTCTCCACTGCTTACAGACTGAAGACCCAACCATGGAGAGGCCATACACATTTAAGGATTTCCTCCTCAGACCAAGAAGGTGAGAGGAAGAACCTTTAAAACATTTGAGGACTTTAAAACATTTCTTACTTCTTGATTTTTTNTGTAGAGTCAGCTGCACTTGAAGGACAAAGCCCTAGAAACAGAGTTGGCAGTTGGTTCTCTTTGGCAGCACGCCATCGGGAGAACACCCAGCCACCTTTGGAGATCCTTCTTTAATAGACTGATGGGGACTGAGCGCTTTTCTCATTGGAGTGAGGTGCACACTGTAACCACAGAGGTCTTTTTCCTTCATTCCTAAGCATGGCTGGGACGTGGTGGATTCCAGCGACGCCGCATCTCAACGTCAGGAGGAGCTGCCGCCTCCTCCGCTGCCGCCCGGCTGGGAAGAGAAGGTGGACAACCTGGGGCGCACCTACTACGTGAATCACAACAACAGGAGCACCCAGTGGCACCGGCCCAGCCTCATGTGAGCAGCCTGGGCTGGGGGCTGGGGGCCATGGCGTCAGCCTGGGGCTCCAGGCAGAAAGGAAAACGCGCTTGCTTTGTGCCTGAAAGAGACTTGCTCGCCCCCAGCAGATCACAGAGACACAATTCTCTGTCTGGGAATCCTGGGAGACTCCAGGAAATCTGGGATGGCAGGGAAGGCAGTGCATTAACAATGCACCTTAGAGTATTAGGAGACAGAGAAGGAATCTTTTAGTAAGTAATTTAACAGGAATAAATTACTTGGTTTATAGACACTATTGAAGAGGTAAGGAAAAAAGTCGACTCTGTTAAGTTTTAATGAATTTGAACAGGTCAGCTTTGAGGAGATCCTGGTTATTATTCTGTGAATAGGCTTCATTTCATTCCCTGGATGTGCTATCTGAGAGGTCTGCAAGGCGCAGCGATATCTTCCCAAGATTAGATTTAGAAAGCTGTGGCAAGCTCACATTTTACAGAGTGTGAATAACTGAGTGTTAAGAGCTATACTGAGATCATGACTTTAACCCAACACTGCCAAGGCCACCACTAAACCATGTTCACGGAAGTGCTGGATCCCCCAGCACTGGACACGTTCAAGGTTAGGCTCCACAGAGTGCTGGGCCATCTTGTCTAGGCCAAGGAGAGGTTGAACTAGATGACCCCTGAGGTCCTTCCCAACCTGGTGTTCTGTGATATTTGTGAAGTGCTTCCAGTTTTATTTTCTTTAAACTGAGGGATTAAAGAGTCTCCTAATTATGAAGCTTGATACATGCATGAATAATTATTTCTATAACCAAGGTTTTGAAGGCAATGGACAAAGTGGGAGCTTAGTTTGACTTGGGTTATTTTCTTGTTTTTTTATCCTTCCCATGCTGGGTTTCCTCCTCTGCAGTGATGTGGGATCTGAGTCAGATAACAATATCAGACAGATCAACCAAGAGGCAGCTCACAGGCGGTTCCGCTCTCGGCGCCACATCAGTGAGGATCTGGAGCCAGAGCCTATGGAGAGTGGAGACATTCCTGAGGTATGCCCAAGCCTTGGCTTAAGGAGCTGACTAAACTTAGAGCTGCCGAGTTTCTCACGTGTCAGCTAATTGCCACACAACACAGGGAGTCGTGGTTTACACGGTGTTTGTGGAAGCTGCCTTGGGAGAATGCCAGCAGCACAATGACAGTGCAGCCAGAGCCACACTGCCAGGGTCCCCTGCAGCTGCAGCTGCCTGTGTAAATGCTGGGGGAAACATTTATCATTCCAAATTGCTTATCATATATACAGTGATATAGTGTATATATATATATATACACACATATATACTGTAGATAGTATTGATTTGATACTTTCATATTCTGCTCTGAACAGCAGTGGAATAAATGATAAAAAGAAGGGAAGTGGACTGGCTGAAACTGCCCTGTGCCTCAGTTTTCTGTAGTGCTTTGATTTAGGGTGCAGAGAAGCTGTTTGTGTGTTGGGCACAGTGAGATCATCACCCAGAAGGCAAAGGGAAAGAAGACTCGGTCTGTATAAAACCTGAACTTAGTTTCTTCTCTCTCATTAGCCTTGGGAAACCATTTCAGAGGAGGCAAGTGCCAGTGGGGATTCCTTAAGCTTGTCTCTGCCACCTCCTCCTGCATCTCCAGTGTCCCGGACCAGTCCTCAGGAGCTGTCTGAGGAGCTGAGCAGAAGACTCCAGGTCACTCCTGATTCCAATGGGGAACAACTCGGCTCTTTGATCGTACGTAATGTGTGATCTGTAAACCTCTCATGCAGAAATGTGCAGTTCTTTGGCATTACCTGAATCCCTTCATGCATGGGGAGCAAATCCCTTCATGCACGGGCTCAGGAAAAACTGAGCATGCAGCGAAAATTCCCTTCCAAAAAATGCACCACAGCTTCACCATCAAGCAAACTGCCTCAGACAACAGAATTCCTCAGTTCAGATTTCAAGAGTTCTCTGTTTGTTTAACTTCACACTCTGCCACTGTTACTGAAACAAAATATATGAGAATAGATGGTATCAAGCTAGGAATTTCCAAAGGAAAGGGAAAAACAGAAAAATGGTCTCATTATTTATGTTATCCATTAGTTAGATACCATAAAAAAATCAGGATAATACACATACCAGTGGGGGAATGTTTTATGTCTCTTTGATTACAAAAATAATTGTAAATACTAAACAGAACATCATGGTCCTGTTTATTTTTTATTCTTTGTATGATGATGCTATCAAGGTACCTCTGCAGTTCAAGAGATAAGAAATACTTTTGTTCTCATCAAACAGAATCTTGATTAGTGCATTTTTCCCAAAGAGCCCATGCAGTTGGTCTCTGACTGATGGGAATGTCACCTGGAGGCTGGTCAGCAAGTGGCAGCTCTGATGCTCTGCTGGATCTGCGTGCAGAGGCACTTGGGCTTGTGTTGAGAACTGCAGTTTTAGTAACCCCCACTGGTTTTACTGCAGCTGTGTCAGTGCTGTGTTTTCCTAAACACTGCGCAGCCCTGGAGTGCCCAGCTGGACTGGTGGATGGAATTACATTGTAGAGTCAATCAGACATGATGTGTGTCTGCTTTTTTAGGGGGGTTTTGTTTCATGAAGGATGTGTCTTGGGAAAAGACACAACTAATTCAAAAGTTAGCAGCAAAGAGGAAAATCGAAATGGGTTTTGTTTCTTTTGGTTTTTTTTTTTAGAAAATACCATAAATTTTTAAGTAAATGAATTTTTAAGACTTTGAGCTCTCATCCGTAGTATTTGATTTTGGATATATTTCTTAATGCCTTATTTTTTTCAATCATTCATGAGTTTGTTCATGTTGACACTTCTCCTTTAGGAAAATGGATGGGTCCTTTTTTTGTAGTATATAGGAAGTAGAGAAATAGGATAGACCACTCTGTGGTAAAACAGAAGTAGGTAATTGTTTACAGAAGATTTGCTACAAATAGGTTAGTATTTGTAATAACTGAATTTTCTAAATAAGTATCATGTTTTAAGACACCCTAACTTGGAGACATCTTCCTTTTTTTTTCCTTGCAGCAAAGAGAACCTTCTTCACGACTGAGGTCCTGCAGTGTGACAGACACGGTTGCTGAACAGTCCCAGTTATCCCTGGTAAGCCAGAGCTCCCTCCTAGTCCTTCCTTTTTTGGGTGGCCATTCTCTGATTCTGAATAACACCTTGCCTTGGGTCAGCTCTGGTTAGGCACAGATCAGTGACCAGGGTGGGCACCTGATTGTCCCAAACAGTAATGGAGACCAAATTCATGTGAGCTAAAAAAGGAGGACATTCCTGAGACAGGAAAATGTTTGGAGACTGAGCAAGTCACCCTCTCCTCAGTTGTTTACCATGGAAATTGAGGTTACTGCACCACTGTGGAGTCAGTAGAGAAACTCCTCCAAGGGCTGTTCCCAGCTGGGGAGGAGAGGGCAGGAGAAGCAGCTCTACCTGGAGCTGGAGCAGCCACAGGACTCTTAGAGCTGATGTACTTCTGTGGCACATAAGGTGATTTTACTTGCAATATATAAATCTGTCTTAAAATCCCAAAGGATTGGTATTTTGCCTGGTTGTAGTGAAAACGAAGCAACTTCTGCAGGTTTATTTAAGGAGATTGTTCAAACAGGAAAAGACACAAAGATGTTTTGTAAACAAAGCTTCTCTCTGCCATCAGAACCATGCACACTCTGCTGCAGCTGACAGAAAGTGGTGCCTCTCCTCCAGGCCACGTGCAGGGCTTGCAGAGGTGGCAGGTTAGTTCTCTCTGCCACCTCTCAGCAGTGGTACAGAGAGGCCATTTAAAATAGGAGTGTGCAAGGTGTGCTTTTGAATAAAATGGGTCAGATTGCAAAATAATATTTCAAAAGATTATGCTTTTCTTCCAAGAGTTTTTTCTTTGTTTTTAAAAGTTATAAATATGTCCTGTGTGAATCTGCAAATAGAACACCTGTGCATACCCAGAAGTTTGTTACCAAAGCTGCTGTCTCTGCGTTGCTTGTTCTCTCTGCTGCTCTTGGGCAAACATTTGCAGAAAGCACAGAGGTTTTCTCCTGGCTGGATTGTTCTATGCTGTAGCAGTTACTGAGTGTAGCTGAAGCATGTCCCTGGCTCTGGGGGTGAGCAGGGGGTGGGTCCTGTGCAGTGGTGCCTCAGCTGGTGCTCTCTCTGCTGCTTTATTGCTGTGTTTGGCACTGCTGGAGCCAGGGGCTGTGTGGGGGCTGGCAGGGGGGCTGGGGAGAGGCCTCTCTCCTGCTTCTTGAGGGACACTCATTTCCTGAGCACATGTTCAAATGGCAGCACTGAGAGCACTGCTCTAACACACCATCTTACCTGATCTTAACCACGTTTCATCCTTCCTGAGCTAATGATCATTTCTCTTCTGGCAACTAAGTACATGTTCTTCCTAAACCCAGCACTCCTCTGGGATTCTGGCTTGGTTGCCAGCAACTGCTGGCTTTTCAGATTTGCTATTATCCATCTAACTGCTCTCTCTTGGTAAATGTGCCTGATGCCTTGCTCCTAAAGATGTGACAGTAACCTGTGACCTTCAGTAAATATGTGTAACATGAATTATCATTTAACAGCAGAATGGTCCCTCTAGGAGAGCTCGTTCTTCAACTGTCACAGGGGGAGAGGAGCCAACGGTAATAAAACTCTTTATCAAGCACTATCTCTAAATAGAGTGGGGGGACATTTAGGTGTTGTACAATGAGGAGCCTTTTTTTTTTAAAGCAGCCATGTGTTGAATGAAATACAGCTATTGAATGAAAACTTGCATCTTTTTGTCTCAATTTTCTCAAAATTTCTCAAAACACTGCAATTGCACTCAAATACTGGCATGGTTTAGGGATATGGATGTGACGTTGAATTATGATGAAGCTGTGCACTAAGGAAATGCCATGGGCTCCTGAAAAATGAAAGCTACAACAGCTAATTCTTTAAAAAGGGATACTGGAAGCACCAGTGACTAGAGACATGAAATCATTGTACATGTAGTTATGTTTGCATCTTATATCTGTCTTTCCTTACTCTCCGTTAGACTAATTAATTTTAATTCTTAAAGTTGGTCTTAATTGAGAGTCTTGGGGGTACTGTGATATAGCACAGAGTTCTTAATGGCC
Organism: Buphagus erythrorhynchus; assembly: GCA_013400855.1. Taxonomy (NCBI): domain Eukaryota; kingdom Metazoa; phylum Chordata; class Aves; order Passeriformes; family Sturnidae; genus Buphagus; species Buphagus erythrorhynchus. The sequence continues at coordinate 231 of VZTT01037133.1, read as the reverse complement.
TTACTGAATGCCAGTTTCATTTTCCAGCAGTTCCTCAGCAGTCCAAGACTGTAGTTTGATCATCCCATAAAATTCTTGATGTGCTTTGCTGAAAGTGTAATAAAAGGAAAGTGGGTTTAATCTATATTGAATTTTATGCAAATTTTATATATTGAACCTTTAACCTAATTAACTGCCAGTCGAGTTATTTCATGGAAATCATTTACAGTAACTACCATAAATTACTTTCAT
>VZTT01037092.1:14743-36198 GCA_013400855.1 Buphagus erythrorhynchus | reverse complement strand
TTAACTTTTATTCAAACTTCCATGTAATCAGGCTTTATTTTTCCACCAGAAAGAGATGCCTGGTTACTAGAGGGGAAAAAATCTGATTTAAAAGGTGCATAGTAGTTTAGGCACTGATAAATTAAGGTTTCCCCAAGAACCATTTTTTCTTTCTGAAATTCTCAATTACCAATGAAAGGCCTTGTTTAAGAATATCAGTAACATGAGTAGTTTGAGTATTTAAAATACTGTATGTAGGTATGTAGACTCTCATAACACTCTTCAAATTAAAAGGACTCCTTTTTTGCATTCCATTCCACTCTCATACAAACGCTGACACCTGCTTGAGTACATGGCTGGATCAAGGCTAGGGTATCTAAGTAGCATGACTTGAATCTTTGTAGCATAGAAATACAGGTACAGTTAAATATGTTGAAAATCTATTCTGGAATTTTATTTTTAATCAGGAAACTAAGTAATTTGTTTTTATATGCCTGCCTACCTATGGAATCCAGCAAGGGTGTATAGATTGAAGGGAAGGGTATTTTTTCACCAGCACACAGGTGAACGATGAATGATGCAATAGATGCAATTGTGCTTCCAGGTGACACAGCCCCAGAGCAGTCTTTTACAGGCCTGTAGAGCCAAGGTCTCTAGGACAGGAGGGCATACATGACACTGCATTCTCCTCAGATTATCCAGGCTATTTGCTCCTCAGGGATTCAGAAATCTGTGTTAACTGTTCTTCAGTGGCCACAGAAAGGGTCTATCTGATTTCTATCCCCCCAGTACTTACTATCTTCTGTCCCTTACTGCAGTGGAGTTTTAAAGGACCATACAAGTAGTAGCACCCAAGTGCAGCTGAAATTCAGTGACTGATTACTTCTCATGGGTTCCTTTTAAAGATCCTGGACTAATCAGTAAGGCAAGAGAATTTGCTGAAAGAACGGAAAATAGAGAATTAAAACATAGCAAACACAGAATTTGTCCAAAATCTTCAAGACAAATGAGTGGTTACTGACCATTACAAGAAAATGACATTGTGTTGGTTACCATCTCACTGTCCAGTTTGCATAGTATTTATTCATCTGTTTTAACTTAATAGAAGTATCAGCTGCTGTCATGAGCCCCTTGCACAGATTTGATTGTAATTTTTCTTGTTAATAATTTTCTGTTAATATCATGTAGTCCTTAACTTTAGTGACTGCAAAATAGCCTGCAAAGAATTTATTTCCACTCACTCTTGTAATTTATCATCTGATTCATTAGCCTGAGACTCTAGACTGTGATTCTGATGTGTCTGACTTGTAACTAACCTGGGTTTGTTTTCCCTTTTCAGAGAGCAGATATAGCTGTTGCCCCCCTCACCATAACATTGGTGCGAGAAGAAGTCATAGACTTTTCCAAACCCTTTATGAGCCTGGGCATCTCCATCATGATCAAGAAGCCTCAGAAATCTAAGCCAGGCGTATTCTCTTTCCTGGATCCTTTGGCTTATGAAATTTGGATGTGTATAGTCTTTGCTTACATTGGCGTCAGTGTAGTTCTTTTCCTAGTCAGCAGATTCAGTCCTTATGAGTGGCACTTGGAAGACAATACTGAAGAACCACGTGACCCTCAGAATCCTCCTGACCCTCCAAATGAGTTTGGAATATTTAACAGCCTTTGGTTTTCCCTGGGTGCCTTTATGCAGCAAGGATGCGATATTTCTCCAAGGTTTGTTCCATATCACTCCATCACCTTTTTGCATTTTATGGTCATTTTCTGATGCCATGGTGCATATATGTTACTTTCTCAAATTTATTTTTAATTCCAAATTTTTTATTTTGACATTTCCATTCAATATTCAGCATCCTCATCAAGCCACCATGCTTGCTAACATTCGTCTCCTGAGTAAGTAGCATTGCTTATAATGCCATTTATGCATTTCTGCCAAACTTATATTCACCATGTTGAGGCTGTAAAATGCATAGGGTTTTCTGTTTTCAGCAATGCTTGGAGTGCTACCGTGTTTTTGCTGCATATCTCATTTTGCGGTCATCTCCTTGGTGCATATAGCACATTTTGCTTTGCAAAATAAGATTTATTTTTAAAAGTCACATGCAACAGCACTTTAAAGCATCTCCATTCCCATCAAGGCTCCTACTAGTCTGTTTACTTTCTTTTGAGCCTAATTTCTCCAGTTTTGTTCTTCTTGAACTTCTTCATCCTTCTGCTTACCACCATTTTGCACATGTTCATGTCTCCAGATGTACTGTGCTACTGTCCTCTATGTGTACTGTTATTTCTACTGTTATTTCTATTTATACTGTTATTATAGTCCAATCTAATCTGTTGTCCCTCTATTCATAAGCATTGCCAGTTTCCATAAAGATTTTTCTTATTCATGAAGACGTTCTTTCTGGATAAGGATGTAATAAAGTATGAATGATATTGGTACCAATTTAACGGAGAGCACTGTTATTAACTATTGTAGAATTATATTTCTTTTTATAGAAGTATTTTAAAAACCAAATGAAAATAGTGAAGCTCCCTCTAATTGAACAATTCATCCAACAGATTTTATTTAATAACATCTATCATGTTTCTGCATTTACACTGGTAAAATACTTTGGTGATGTGCTTGTTATAAGCAGTAAAATTATCTAGTTTCTTAGTGATAGAACAATAATTTTGTTTTGTATGACAATAATTTAATAACCAGTTTCCAGCTATTTTATTTATTAAAAACACCTGCAAAGACTAACAGAATACAGTTTTCCATTTAACAAGGTTGCTATTTAGAGGAAGAGAGAGATCTTTTTCCTAAATGCTGACATTCAAAATGCACCTTGTTCTCCAGGTTGCCTTTTTTAATATCTGAGTCATTGAAAAGGTGCCAGGTTTTCCTGGTCCATACAGCATTAGGAGACTTGAGTTGCCTCACTGAAGCAAGTGACAAAATTTCTATGAAGATTTTTGGGAAGGATCATGATTTTGTCTGTTAGAGTGCAATAATCATCCTATAAATTTGTGTTATAGTTTCCCCAGTTCCTGGTGTCTGTGTGTGCTGCCTCCCTGTGCACTGACAGCTGTTGGCTCCCTCCCCCTGTTTGCATTCCCGATTCTGCCTTATGCCTCAAACCTTCATTGACACTTTGCCCCACTGCTTGCTGTTAAAGGGGATGAGTAGTCATAACATTTAAATTGCTGTTGACCATGTGTGTGCCCAATATCAAGGACCGGGAAATAAGCACTGGGACATCACATGGAAAGCTGCAGGCATCGCACTGTTCCGCTAGGTCTGCTTATTGACAGTTAAATAGAAGTGCATAGGATTTTTGGGATGCTCTCATGTGACACTTTGGCATGGTCAGCCATTTACCTTATATAACAAGTGGAACACACTGGTTTTTTTCAATACAGCCACCATAAGTGCCTTGGAAATACCTACAAAAAAAAGGAGGAAGACAGCAGTATATCTATTTATTTTATCTGTCTGTCAGAAGTTACTAGCTCAGTATTAATATATGGCCCTCATTTGAAGAGGGCCAGTTATTTTGTTATCTTCCATGATAACATTCCAGGCAGTTACATGCATCACTATGGAAAAAGAAGAGAAATTTAATACCTTGGTTTAAATTCCAGAAACACTGTTCCTTTGATTGATATGTTGATTTAGGTTGATTAAAATGTCAAATTTCTTTTCTGTAGAAGGGACTATTCCCAAGTATTCCATTCTTAATCTGTATCTTTGTAAGGTTGCACCATTCACAGTACATTGACTATATGAATGTTTCATACTATTTTATTGCCACTAAAAGGGGCTTCATTCTTCCATTGTGAGTTTTGTCTGAATAAATTTCTTATATGAGAGCGTACAGCACTCGTAGAGAGATGCCGACAAGCAGTCTGGAGAGATCACTTTTGTACTTGCTGACAAAGGTTCTTTCAGCTGCCTTTGTGTGGAACAGCTGTGACATCTAATGACTAGTTAGATCTGTCCTCGGTGAGTATGCTGTGTGGATATTCCAGAGGATATATCCCTATACTCTCCTCTCTCTATTTAATAGGAGTCGTCTAAACAGAATCAGAGAGCAGCCAAAGGCTGGGAGTTAGTGCATCCCTTGATGTAATCAACATTTATTTCAGCAGTTTTGTTCTGCTATCAAAGGTTGCTGTGTTTTCTGCAGAGTGAGCTAAAGCATTGAAAAGTCACTTTTGAGGGATCAAAAGTAGATTATTAAACTTGCTTTTATGTAAGATGTGTACAGCAAATGGAATCAGGAAAAAACAGTCAAATTTGTAACACTGTTCTGAGCAAAAGTATCTTTGAAATCTCTATGAGACCATGTATTTTCATTTTGCTCTTTACTCATGTAGAACAAAGAGGCTAGATTAATTAATTTCTGATGGAAAAAGACAGAGGGGTTATTAAAAACTGTCTCAAGAGTTTGGTCATTTAGAGGGCGTATTTCTAGGTCCCTGTGTTCACAGCAGAAGACTCAAGAGACTCCTATTAAAGGCCATGGGAATGACTTTGTGGGACTTTCACGCTAGCAATGAGAGGGTAACCTGACATTCTTGAAACTCCCACTGCCATTCCTGTGATGGAGCATCTCAAGCCAGTGCTTCAGATGCTGTGTCTGCCTGTTGTGTCTCCGAGGCCAGGGCTGGCTGGGCGTGCAAGCAAAAGGCTGGGCCCGGAGCTTGGGGTACCAGCTCAGGTGTGCTCAGGACATCGAGGGGCTCCACACTAGGACAGGTGTCCAGGGTTATTTGTCAGCATAACAACTGTCTTATATTGATCCAAACAGCCCAATTAAAAATGGAGTAGTGTGAGAAGCTTATTATGTATCTGTAATATAGGAAATCAAATATCTTTTATGGCCTTGAGCAGAAACCAAATCCAAGCTATTTTGATAAATGAAGTTTTGTTTGAATGTATTATATGTATTATTCTCCTGGAAACTGAATGTGAATTTGAATGTTTATTTGTTTTTTTTCTCTTGTTACTAATTTGCTCTCATTTGACTCCATGCTTCCTTTTAAATTTCCTCTCAAGGTATGCACTCTTCTTGTTTACTTGCTTTTGAAAACTCCATCTGACTTTGTTTTGACAATTGAGTTATAATCCTGTTGTTCCTGATCTGTGTTGCTCCTCTCATTTGTTAGCACTCTAATTCACTTTAAAATAATGTCATACAAATTGAGGTGATTTGGAAAACTATATTAAGCTAAAGCATTAATTGATTGTTTTTAATTACATTATTGCACATGTGGACAGGTATGGCTTACATCAGAAAAAGTGGTGCTGGTATTAAAAGCTCTGACTGAGTTTTCTATAATTATTATCTGAGTAATAGAAAAAGATTTCTGTGGTTCACAGTATAAATCAAACAGGCACTCTAATTACCAGCCTGGTATAACTGTACTAACCCTTTTTCTCCTGCATCCCTCTACACCAGCCCCTGCAGTGGGTATAAGGAGTCTTTGTTTGAGCAGATGGATGAGGGGAACTGGGGCTCTTTGGTCAAGGAGGCTGCCAGGCCATGCTTGTCCATATTCTTGTTCTTCAACTCTCTGTCTGTCTGACTTTCCTTCAGTGTCAACTTAGTGGTTTATTTGATTTTTCTTTTGCCTCATCCTGTGACACTAAGTGACACCAAGCTATGTCAGCCCAGACTGCTTGGTAGTAGCTGCTGTTTAATCCTTCTTTCTGTGCTCATTGGAAGACGCTGGAAGAAACAACTCTAGTGACATCCAGTTTTCTTTGAAGTGACCTCAACTCTTCTGAGAACAGCCATAGTCCTCATCTAGCAAGACCCCTCTCTTGCCCGTAAGACTCCTGGGCAAGTGCCTTTTTTGTCAAGGGATCCCCCCATTCCCATCTTCTCCTGCCTCTCAGGTGGTCTTTGTCCTGTACCTGTCTGACTTGATTCACGCAGGTTGCCAGACCCCTGGGGAGAGGTATTTTTACCTTTCTCAGTGTGTAGGATGGTATCTGAACATGCAGCCTGGCACAAACCTTTTATTGTTGCAGCAATGGGAGCTTGAGGTTTCACTGGTTTGGAAAACACTTGCCTTCTGCACATCTCCATCCTAGCAACCCATCTGTCCTACCAACAGAAGGGGCAGCTACCAATGCAAGTAAGACATTTCCTATGGGAAGCTGTAGGGAAAATGAACACATACTGTTTTATTCCCAATGCTTCCACTGATTTTATCAGAACACCCTGATAAGTCTTTTTTTCATCTTCCTATTTCAAGATCACCTACCTTAAAGCAAGAGGGCCTTGGGAACCTGGAAACTCCAGATAAAGCTTGTCCTGTTGTAGGGAAGTAGATGTTTCATCTGCTGGACCTGCTAGCCAAACTCCTCATCAATCTGACTCTGAAATTGTCCACATCACTGCAGGGAGGAGAAGTTCAACTCCAGGTCTTCGCTCAAGATGGAAAGTGTGTAGTGAAAAAAGGAGCTAAAGAAGGATGAATTTCACCTGACGTAGCTGTCTGAAAGCAATAGACTGTGGTTTTTAGTGAGGCATCTTGGTTCTCTCTGAATTCGTGAGACAGATGGACAACTTTAGGTTTATCCCACACTACAGCAAGTGAGATAAATCTCTTTCTGAGGATGTCAGGCTCTTCTCTTTTTCTCCACTGGCTCCAAAGGAACCCTTATGTGACAAGTTCAGCAGGCGCTGATTTATAGTTGGAGAAAATTATGTCAGCCCAAGTAAGAGGGTATCAAGCTTTACCAAATAGCCAAAGCCACGACCCTACCTGTTAAGGAAGCTGGCCAAAAAGGCCTGCAGCCGTCTGTAAAATCCCACTCACATGATACCTACAAAGAATGTAGAGTAAGGTAGATAGATTCCTTGACTTAAGGCATTGTTCTGTATTCATATTGCTGCAAATTCCCTTTGCAGCAACTCAGTAGCCTTGTGTTAGTGAGCACAATGGCTACGCAGCCCAAGCTGAAACTTGGAAGCCTTTTATCCTCTTGGGAGACCCTCAAGAAAGGCAGAGAGGCCTCCTCCACTTGTGGGTGATCTGGTGGATGTGTGCCTACTCTGAGGAACCAGCCTTCATCTGCCCTCTCAGTGGGAGCTGCTGCTTTAGCTCCTTGGGCAGAGTAGAGTGGAGGGCAGTGGTGCTTCACCTTTCTCCACATTCCTCTCACATATTCCAGGTTGAGCTCTCTGTTTTTATTGTGTAGGTGATATTTTAATTTGTTATGATCTTTAATGTTGGATGGATAAGTTTTTTCTTTATTTCTTTCTTTCTGAATAATTTGATGGCATTTTTTTAATGGCTCAGGCAATCTCAGGCTCTGGCCAAGACTGGGCACTTTACCAGCAAAGCCCCCTGTGTGGGTGGGGTGGGGGCACGTCATGAGACTTTTGGTTTTTGCCTATCTCCATCTGTTGGTAGGACAACTTGTACCCACTGTCTGGGGATGGCACTGAGGGGCTTGAAGGAAACAAATAAACAGGTAAGAGTTTTCTATTTCTTCTCTTCACACAAACTGAGGACTACAGCACCCGGGTTCCACAGATGTGTCTGGGATTGATTCTTCCTCCATTGGTATCAGTAGAGCTAAGGGAAAACATGAAATAGCTTTGTCTCAGCACTTCACATGTTTGTTGGTCAACATGCTGTATTTGAAGAACAAGCAATGTACATGGCAATGAAATTCCCCACCCAGCTGAGTGATGTGTCACTGCCATCCTTCAGCCCAGATCAAATACTTTGAGGCTGATGTTAAATTGCTGTAAAGCACCAAGAGCTCTTGCTGACAGAGTCCAGACCTTCTGACCATTAGGCGTTTTGTAATTATGTGTTTGCAAATAAGCTTTTTCTTAAGTCCTTATGGATTCCTTTTTAAAAAAACAAAAACCAAAGACCGCAACAAAAACTAAACACAATTTTTTTTCTGTTTCCTTATCTGTTGCTCTGGTGCTTATAAAGCAGGGATATGCTTGACTTGGAACAGTGCAACATGCAAATTTTAATTAGCATATAACATAAACCAAACCAGCCTCTCTTCTCACTTCAATATGCAGATTCAATTTGTAATTCGTGATAGGGTGCAATGAGAGAAGGATACTGGATCATTTTTGGTACATTCTTTTACATGTTTACTCAGATTCCTTTTTGCAGTTTACTGTATGTTACATTTTGGGAGTGGATGCAGTAAAAGATGCATTTGTGTCCTCCAAGCTGGGCAAAGGGACATGATGCTGGCATATCCCAACATATCCAGCACAGGGAAAGGCTGGGCACGCAGAGACAACAGAAATCTCCTGGCAAAAGCCTTCTCCAACAAAGGATTTGTGGAAGTCAGGAGAGCTTGTTCCTCTCCTCAAATGAATTTTCTCTTGTTTTCCCTGAAAGACTACAGAGAGTTGCACTAGATAAGACTAGATGTGCACTGATTTTTCACTCCTGAGAAAGGTTATCAGGAGCTGGCTCACAGTCCATCTGTTCACAGATACCTGGAAGATCTGGACAAAAGGGTTGTGCATGTGAATTTCTCTTCAGTGAAGAAAGAAAAAGATCAAGGATTGTCTTCAAAGCAATTTAATTATGTGTGTTTTTCCATAGATCTCTCTCAGGGCGAATTGTCGGAGGAGTCTGGTGGTTCTTCACTCTCATCATTATCTCTTCCTACACTGCTAATCTCGCTGCCTTCCTTACGGTGGAAAGGATGGTTTCACCCATAGAGAGTGCAGAGGACCTGGCTAAACAAACTGAAATAGCCTATGGCACTTTGGATTCAGGCTCAACCAAAGAATTCTTTAGAGTAAGTCTGTTAAATCTCCTTTAAGTGCCTAATTTATGGGTTTCAGTTGTTTGATTTTACCCAGCTGTAATAGCTGTCCTGGTGAAAGCTGCTTTGTGCAATCAGGACAGGCCTGAGTGAAGATTTTAATATCAAAAGGCATTGTATCAAAAATGGGTGGTTTTGCTTAACCTGAAACATCTCAAAATGGAAAACCCGACTTTTGCTATCACGGGAAGGGTTTTGTAACACCAGTTTCAGAGCTTTGGTCTGACGAGGAATAATGCAGTCTTTGGCACAATATTTAGCAGGGAAAACTCTTGCAAGGAGTGATGCTCTTGACCTACTTGCTGTGCGTGCCCAGCTGGCAGGCAGTAATGCCATCCGACGTCGGTGCTCACTTGCCAGAATGAAGGGGGGATGGGAGGCCTGTGCTGCTGCTCATTCCTGGTGGAGCATTGATTGCTGCCATTGTTGTGTCTTCATTGCTTGCACCCGCCTGGCTGTGGCTGTATCTGACAGCCAGGTAAAAATTTTGTACCCCAGAACTGTGGTTGTTTTTCACCTTGGTTAGGGAGACCAAATGTTGCAGGGTTTGCAACATTTGGGGGTAGGGACAGGTGCACACTTTTATTTAAGGTCATCCTTTCTTTGTCCTCTTGCCAAGCCACAGGCTGAACTGCAGAGAGTTTGGTGAGAGGCATTAGGAACACTAAGTATGATCTCAGTCCACTTTTATGTCTCTGAAAACATCATCCTGAAAAGCTCTTATTTCTTTCCAAGGGTGAACTGGAATTCTCAGGCCTTTCAGGGATCTCTTGGTTCTCCCGGCACTGCCAATCAGATGCCATTCAAACCAACATTTTTTTGTATAGAAGAGTGGTCAGTGCTGCAGGACTAATTACTGCTTGTCATGGATATTGGCCAGGTGCAAGCAGGAGGGAGGCAAAAAACCCCTTGCTGCTGTAGGCTGATGAAATACTGAGTGCTCTTTGGAGAAATACTCAGGGCTCCTTGAATTTACTTAAAATTTCAATACCTGCCTGCACACACACATACGTGTACACAGACATCTGATGTAAACCTGAAAGGGAATGTAAAGGTATTTTATGAAGGTTTTGCAGTCTGCTTGTAATGTTCTTATATTAAAAGAGATACTCAGTGGTTCTTAATTAACTCTGGTAGCAGGTACATTACAACAGCTTCTGTTTGTGTTAAAATCCTGTGAGATGAACAATGACCTTGTAAGGGTGACATTAGTGTATAAAAATTTTTATTCTGCTTAATTGTCAACCCAAGGCAGTATTATCTCTACAGCAAAAATAAGTTGAGTGAACCTGTCAAAAGATGTATCACAACTTGTTTAGAAATATTGGTGCTGTTTATCGTCACTATACTGATCTTAGGGGGAGAAATGCCTTCTTTGACTGACTTGTTACAGTTCATATAGAAAGAGGGATTGTATGGGGATGTTCCTTCATTTCCTTAATAGTTTGACACAACAAGGAAACCCCCTCTCATGGAAAGATCAAAGGGATGAGTGTTTCATGTGAAAGGATGCAAAGTCTGGTAAATGTGTGAATGCTTTGTTGTTCTGCTAATAATCTTGAGATGAGCTGTGTCTCTCTGCTGGTGCTGGGAAAAGCAGGGTTGTAAATGAGCTGATCTGTCAGGAGCTGCCAGCTCCATCAGGCCAGGACAGGAGTCGGATGGGGATGGACGAGAGCAGAGCCCCAGCAGTGTGGAGCAAGGCTGTATGGGCCAAGTGGGAAGAAAAATGAGCCCTAAGTGTGCTTCTCTCTCTTTGGCATTCTCAAGGCACACAACATGATTTCAGTTGTATTAACTTTTGCAGAGTAATTAATTTGAATAGAGTGATGCATCCATGAAAGTGTTGTAATTAGTCTTCTTCAGTTGATTTGAAAAGGGCAAGAGCTTTGCCTTAGAATAAATCTATGTGTTCACATAAATACTTCATTGTACAGTCTTTATTAGTTACTTAGTAAGATGGTAAAGGTTGCTGAAACTTGAAATAATTTAGAGGACTCTTGCTTTCTGAGGTCCTGCAGCACAGATGGCACCTCTCTGTGTTTTAGGGGATTTGTTCTCTCTTGGCATCCAGAGGCATCAGTGGGAGTGACAGTGCTCTGAGTTGGATAAAGCCATGAGTTCTCCTGAGTACAGGGTGGTTCTTATCCCCTGTGTAAGGGGAATATCTTCCACGCATTTGCCCCCAGCATTTTGCTAGTTCAAACAGCAGTTAGCTGAGGGGATCATGATCATTTACTCAGTGAGAAAGAAGTAACTTGGTTTATAGCTGGGCCTTGGCTTCACACAGGAGGTTCAGAACAATCTCTCCAAGATCCCTTTAAGAATGGATACCTATATATGGGTATATCTCTTTCTAGAGCTATAAGGCTAAAATGTTGCTCAAAGATACTAATCAGATACTGATCTTAATGGCTGCTGTTGGCCAGTGGAAGGTGCCAGACTGACAGTAGAAAGGAAAGATTGCCTCCTGATGCACCATGAAGGGATGACATATAAGTGAGCTTCGGAGCCCCACCATCTTGTCTGCATGTGCTACAAGGAGCTCCTTTAGAACCTCCAGGCCATGGCTCCCTTCTGCCAGCCCCATTTCCAGACAGGATCACTTTTGAAGGTTCTTTTTACAGTGTGAATATCTGAAACTGGACTGATACCAACCTCTCAATTCAGATGGACAGATGGTAATGACTTTGAGCCACTTCAGACCTGGGCAGACTCCAGCTCATGACCTATTTTCCAGTCTTGGCAGTTTCCCTAAACATCACAGTGTCTCCCAGGTAGACGCTCTCCCAGCTATGAGGGTTAAGCTGGATACACCATTGCTGCTCTCACAGTGCCAACACTACTCTCACAGTTCCAACACTGCTCTCACAATTCCTGCCAGAGCTGGTATGTTGTTGCAGTTTCACAGCAGACACTATTTACACTCCTCACTTGTTGGTGATTCTCTGCATAAGGATGTTTGTCCTCCCAGTATATCTAAGATTCAGAGGAACCTTACTGTGTTCTCATGGTTGTTGCTTGTTTCTGCTCAGAAACATCTTACATTTTGCACTAATTAGCTTATAAAAGCGTTTAAATGGCAATCAATAGATTACATCAATTCCCTTTTAGCTTTCAAAGGGCACTCATCCGTATTGAAAAGGAAAAGAAAGAACCTCTCCTGTGATATTTATTAACACATGGTCTCAGATTAAGGGCTCCAAAATTCTTCTTTCTCTTTCTTGAAGGTTGGTGAAGGCCTGTATGAGAAAGAAGTTTCAAATCCCTAAGCTACTTTTAAGGGCGTATCTGTTAGAATTAACATTTTATAATATGTTCAATTAAAGTTTCAGCATATCTGAACAGCTTATCAAATCAATATAATGCCATTTAATCCAAATTCAGCACTAAGTATAATACCACACTCTAATACATTTCACCTCCAATATGCATATATTCAAAAGGCATGACCTTTACAACCAATTAGTGATTCTTGTCTAAACTTGGCTGTATTTGAACTTCAGCAGAAGCAGAACATGTTTGTAGACATTTAGAAACATAAATTGCCTTTGAATTTATGGTGATTTCTTTTAATTGATAGCAGATATCTCTGTTAAGAGAGTTCTGCAAAATAGCTTGCCAAGTGTATGTTTGATCATTGACAAACACAGCTGACCTGCTAGTACACTTCATTGAGAACGTGTGTAGTTAATCGTTGTTTACTAAATTAAGGAGAAAATAAGATCTCAAATTAATGTTATTTTATTGTCGAAATTTTTCTTTGTATATTTCTCAGCACAAGTTTGAGGATGACCCCATCCAAATAACTCAGCTACTGAGTGGCTCTCCCATGCCTTAGGTGGAATGACTTGCTGCCCTGAAGTCAGTTCCTGATTTTTCCTCCTGGAAGTGTCATTAATTGCCAGATCTGTTAGGAATTTCAGTAGAAAGGCCGAAGATCCGTTGGGCATGATCGTTGTCCCAGCTCTTACAGTTGGTTCATCAGTTTCCTCAAGAAGTGATACTTTGCAAACCAGGTTCAGATGTGAGTCCTTTCTGGACTCTGTCTATACATAAAATATGTATAAACCCACAGTTTTTAAGACACAGGAAGTCATGCTAAGGATGGCCCCTTAAGATGTTCCCCATTTTGGTCTCTTCTTGGTTTCATCAAATCAGAATAGTTCAGCCGGGATAGATAGAAAAGCATGAGATGCTGGCAAGAGGCTTTGCATTTCTGGTTGTCCATACTGAGGAGAGGTGCTTTGACATGCAAACAGCTACCAGAAAAAAGTGTAAGTGGGAAGGGGACTGTTGAGATATCTCTTGGAAAGAAACTTAAGTACCAAGTTGTTTACTGGTAAAACTAAAGGCAACATAGAAAACAATTCATTTGAAAGCAAAGAAAAAAAACACCAGGCAGATTAGCACCAAAACAGAAAATGAGCATTTTTCTGAAAGAACAATTAAAGAACAAATGAAATCCAAATTCTATTGAAATTAAAAGAAAACATTCCTTTAACCCATCAAAAGGATTTTGAAATACACTCAGCTAAAAGCACATGGGGTAACTCAGACCTCCCCTCCTGTTCAGTAGAACCTTGTGTTGGGCTGTGTGAGGAGGGGCTGTGGTGGCACCAGTGGGTCCTTCCTGGCTCGAAAGAGCCAAGTGCCACTTGCCCCTCCAGCCGGCAGCATGCAGAGAGGATTCCCCATTCAGGTGTCTCTGACTGTGGCAGATAAGGCCAATGCCAGTCAGGCAGCCAAGGAGGAGCACAGCTCCATCCCAGAGCCTCAGGAGAGAGTGAGGAATTATGACTGTAATGTATTCAGAAGCACCAGTGTGTTACACCATTATAAGTTAAAGAGCTCATTGCTTTCCTCTGTTGATAAGGTTGTGTGAAGACAAGGGGGAAATAAATTCCACGAGCAAGCAGTTTAGGTAAGGAGAAGCCTTGGGTTATACACCCATAGCTGCTGTACGACTTTTATGCATTCTGTGCAATCAAACGATATTGAGATCATCATTAGAGGCTATTAAAAACACCATTGTGAACTCTATGCACACAGCACTAAGGGTTTCATCTGTAGTTAAACTCTTTGATTTTTAATTTCAAAATTTATTTTGCTAGTGAAGATGAAGGACTTGTTTCTAGCACAGTAGTCATAAAAATGCTTTGTTTTTGCCTTAGGATAAAACTATGATTAGCAGTTTGGAGCTTTCTGTGTTCTTGACATCGAGCAAAACAACACAGTCATCATAACAAATTCCTGACAAAAATATTGAAGTGTGATTGTATTTATGGGCTTTAAAGAATAGAACATCACAGAAAAGTGGTGGCTTCAAAGATGAGTTTACTGATCTGAGATACACAATGTGGCAGTGGTTAATCATAAAAAGTACTGTAGTTTAACTGTTTTTCCACACAGAAGGTGTGAAAATTTTATTCACCCATATATTTTTTCTCTCTTCCCCTGGTTGATATAGGTGGGAACGTGCAAATATTAAAAGGTGAATGTATGCATGCAGAGAGATCAGAGCCTCTCCATTGCATGGATGATAGATGGTCTGCTTGTGGGGTTCGTTTAATCTCTTGAACCTCCTTTCTGCCACATGGCCAACAGGCAGTTTTAAAGGCAACAGGAAATAAAATGTGACATAATTACAAAAGAAATGGTTTTCCATGAAGTGATTTAATGTCTTTAGGCCTATAGATTGGAGAGGAAAATGTATCCTTACAGGAACTAAAATTAACAGCTCATCCATCATCCACTCCTTGGAAAGGAAGCATTTGAATGGTGCTGGGCTTAAGGTGGCTGAACCATTTTACTAATTTCAGCAGGCAAGCCAGGAGTTAGCAGAGCTTTCAGTCAACACTTAGTAACAAATATTTGAATAAGTCTCTCCATTGTCTTCAATAACATGGCATTCAATAAGATGGCATTTGTCCATCAGCTCTTGTGTTTGTGGTTTAGGCTTTCCAGCTCACCTCTGTCTCCATACCACCCAGCAGTCACCCTCTGTAAGAGCAGGACTGTGAGTTCTGGGGGCCAGGTAGGGAGAGGGGCTGCAGTCCATGGGAAGGTGGGCACAGAGGGACTGCAGTCTGTGGGCAGGGGGGCACAGAGGGGCTGCAGGCTAGGAGAAGGGGGGCACAGAGGGACTGCAGTCTGTGGGCAGGGGGGCACAGAGGGGCTGCAGGCTAGGAGAAGGGGGGCACAGAGGGACTGCAGTCTGTGGGCAGGGGGGCACAGAGGGGCTGCAGGCTAGGAGAAGGGGGGCACAGAGGGACTGCAGTCTGTGGGCAGGGGGGCACAGAGGGGCTGCAGGCTAGGAGAAGGGGGGCACAGAGGGACTGCAGTCTGTGGGCAGGGGGGCACAGAGGGGCTGCAGGCTAGGAGAAGGGGGGCACAGAGGGACTGCAGGCTATGGGAAGCCTGGCACAGCAGCTCACAGTGGGTTAACTCCGTAACTGTGTCTGTACCACAGAGGCGAAGCAGAGAGTGCCTGGGGGGAAAATCACTTGCTGTTTGAATGCTCTACTTTTTGGAGAGCATCTCTATAATAATGATAATGACATTGCTCAAGACAGCAAGGACCCTGGTTTTTCAAGTCTCTACTAATTTATATAATGCTGCTGTGTCATATTAGTACATGCTTATTAGAGATTCATTTAAAATACATGGGTGCTGATAAATGACTCACAGCACTGCTACTGTTACTTTTGCATAACTAGAAAATACATGAAGGTTTAGAAACTCTAATGATGTGAATATGAAGCATCCCCTCTTTGCAGTCCACTGGGATTTCTCCATCATTGCCTGTATATTGGCCTTTTCTGTCTGGAGCCGAAAACTCATTAGACCTGACAGTGCTCAGATCATGTGCTGGAAATGCTGTTCTCTGTTAATTTATTATGGGCCAAATCCAGAGCAGAGCTGGTTGTGCTGCTCAGTTGCCCAGACAAGACAACTCTGCTGAATATGTCACTGCTGGAAAGATGCCCCTTAGCCTGAAGGCTGACGTAAGCCTCCCTCTGGCCAGCTTGAGTGTGTGCTGCTCCTGCTCCCCAGGCAGACAGACAGACAGACAGGCTTACACAGCACCGCTGTCCAGCACAGCTGGCACGTGCCACCCAGCCCTTGTCACCCCCCAGCGCTGCTTCCTTGGGGTGAGCGCTGCCCAAGTGCTGGCTCTGTCCCTGTGTCACAGAGGATTTACAAAGGCAGCTGGTCGCTGGTAAAGACTTTCATTTTAATTTCCCAATTAGCATTGCAACAAGGAGAAATGGATGGCAGCAATAAAGTGAGGAGATGAGTATAGTCTGAAGTTCAGTGTTGTGCCAGGAAAGGACATCTTAAAATCTTGATTTACATTCTGCTGCTCAGACTGTTACTGACATGTCAGCAATGTCTGGTTGCAGCTGGAGTGACTGTGCTTGTCTGTTTGTATGAGCAGAGCTCACTGCAGCTCTGCTACAGCTGTTAAAGCAGCTACAGCACATCACTCGCCTGCTGCCAAAGGTCACACTTTGAAAAGGACCATGATACACAAGGAGAAAGTCTCAAAACACAACTCCTAAAATATTGTATTATTTCTGTAAGACTCTTTTGTAATCAGGCCACTGTCTATGTCAGGTGTGGAAAAACTAATGATGCTGAAGCCTGGAGGGGTTTTATTGGGCTGCTTCCCCAGATGTTTGGGTGGGCAGCACTGCTGTGGACTGTCCTTCCCCACCATCACCACCTCCATCAGCCCCCTGCCGGACTCCCCATCTCTCAGCCCCATGCAGGGGCCTCTTGACATGGAGGATTCTAGAGAAAAGCAGCAGCCCAGGAGTTTGCAGGACTGATCCTGCTGCTTTCTGGGCTTCGTTTGCTCCAACTGGGAAAGAAAAATGCCATTTCTAAAGCCTAAGTTATCATTTGAGCAAGAAAACAACATGACAGTGTCTCCTATCGCATGCTTGGCTGCAAAACATTATTACTCACCAGGTCACCCTTTCTTTTACATGTGTGCATACACTCTCAAAGATTTGTGTGTCCCTACAAACATACAGACTAGTTTACATGTGCATGCTTGAACCTTGCTTTTCTGTGGCATCCTACAAATTCATAAACCATGGGTAGAGATTGGCAGACTTGGGGTTTGGCCTTGCTAGAAGAAAAATGCCCTGACCTACTTTCTTCTGCCGAGAATGTAATAAAAGCAAGAGGTTCATGTAATGATGGGATTGATTTTTCTGTCCATATAGGTAAGTGAATTGCTGGCATCACAAGTTATCTGTGGCTAAAAGCTGTGACATTGATCTATTAGACTCTGCCCTATGACCTTCAGTAAATGACATCTCTGCTTTCATGTCCTCACTGGGGAAAGGGGACTAATGGTGCCCTCTGGCCTTCATGAGACCTATTTTTACCTTCTTGATAAAGAGCTTGGAAATCTCAGGCAGAGGGACCTTACTAATAATATTTATCATGTTCTTATGTAGCATCATCATTAGGCTGGCCTCCGTGTGCTCCAGGGCTGAGATTGGGCTGAGGGCTCCCACCAGTGTCCCTCACTCCCCCCACAGAGGCAGCTGTGCCAGGGATGACTCAACATCAGGCCTGGGGGGGAGTGGAAAGGCATCAAATCAAAGCCATATCCAAACAGCAAACACAGTGGTGCCACTCCATCGCAATTTGCCATATTAGAAGTTCAATCAAGCAGCTGCCTAAACCCAGTGGATATCAGTGGGGCCCAAGCCAGGCAGCAGCAGTGGTACCAAGGCAGTGTCTTGGCAGTTTTTTCATTCCTATTTAGTAGCTTGCTTTTAAATAGTTCATAGGCTCCTGGACTCATGAGCTGCTGCAGAAGAGCTAATTGCACACATGGAGGAAAAGCTGTGAGTGATGATAATGAAGCTACAGTTCACACTTAACTGCCCAAGTTCATTCCAGTGAGGTGTGCATCTGTATAAAGGCAGCATGTATTATCAAATTAAATACCTGCACTGATTTTAGTATGGACCTTTTTGTTTTGTATCAGCAACATCTGTCTGACTTAAGGGCTGTAAATCTCCCTTGTTAAGGAGCTATAATGTAGTCATAGGGCCCATGCAGCAGAGGAGAATGGTAATTCTGCTGCTTTAGGACTTTTATTGATATCTCTGCCTACCTTTATGTGTGTGCTGCAGCCAGGATGCTCCACATGCTTTTTTATTTTGCTACACTTTGTTTATCACTCTTAGTTTTGAAGGCAGAGGTAAAAAAATTAACATCAGTATAATCTATTTTTTTTAAAGTATAAAGCAGAGAATATATAACTGGATTTTAAAACTAAAATTTATTTGGGTAAATTTGGCTGATGACCAACAACCTGTAGGAGAACAATTTGAGCTTGACTGTTGGGAAATAACTTTCTGGTGCTTGTCATAAGAAATTATGGACCATTTTAGTAATTTTTAGTAAAATATCCCAACGGGGTGCACAAGGACACATTTTGAAGAAGACCTTCAGGTTGTGGAGGATGTGGTAGGGAGAGTTAAATGTTCTAAAATAGGTAAACGATATCCCTATAACATACTCCAACTACAAAGGAGAAATGTTGCTTCCTTCAAACACAACAACTTCACCCCTACTCAGTAGTGGGGGAGGTGACACAATGCCACTTTCAGCAGAAGTGTGAGACACATGTCTGCAGAGGGGGAAGGGAATTCAGTCACTGGGAGAAAGCTTCATATTTTAGAGCTAAATTTAACCAGTGCCAGGGAATTGTCCAAGATGTGCTGGGATTTGCTAGGTATTTCTAGGTGATTTGGAATGTGCAAAAGTGAAACCAAGGCACCAGGTCTAGCTCATCTGGAGCCACATTTGTGGTTGCTGGGTTTTTTGGTTGATGGATGGATTGAGGGAATAGCTGCAACTGAGAGGCAAACTTGCCTCCTTCCCCAGCCCTGACTGGCCACGCTTCTGGATGCTACCACACACTGTCTGATTTTTCATTTCACTGCTGGAGACAACCACACATCAAAACTAGGAGAATTAGAATGGAAGACAGTGTTAAAATTGTGGACTGATGGAACTGGCATCTTCTTTTCAAATGAATGCATTGCTACCCAGAAGCAACGTGTATTTAGGTGCTGATTAGTAACGGGCCAAGTGAAGTGAGTCCTTGGCACGAGAGCTGCTGTCTCTACTGACACAGAAAGGAGCTGCCTGCACCCTTGGCTGTGGTGTTTGTGGCTCATACTTCTGCATAAACATATCCCAATGAAGAAAAAAAAAAGCCAGCATTATTGACAAAGGCCAGTTCTATTTATATCTGCAGTAAGGCTGCAATAATGAAAAGACGCTTTAATGTGTCTCAGGGCCTAGATGAAACACTGAAAATGTAGCTTTTAAGAAAAAATTATAATAATATCCCCTTGAAACCCTGAGGAAATGCGTGTGGCAGACTTCTGGAGAGCAATATCAAAGAAATAGGAGTTGCAGAGCATAGGGAGTTACTGCAGTTATGGGCTTTGAATTGGCTTAAATCTTTGCTTTTAAGTTGTTTTTTTTCCCTAAGAATATCTTTAAAAGTAACACTTTATTGTCAGGGAAAATGTTTTACTGAACTCTACAACAGTGCATATCTGTCAGACCTTGCCTTACTTTGGAATGTAAATCATTTCTCTGTGGTTGCTTCTGCTGTCTGGCCCCTCTTATGGGTGTCAGACTCCTAGGGGGGCTGGGAAAGGCAGTGTGAATGTCTGCAGAGGGGGACAGATGGGTAAGAATGTTCTTTCAACACAGAATTTGGAGCTTTAAAGTTAGGAAGAACATTTTTATTTTCTAAAAGTCTTTTATGGGCTTCTGAGGTGGTTGGGTTTTGTTGAGGCAATTGGAAAAATGGAAAAAAAATATTTGCTAGAAATACCATCTGTCGTTTCATCCCGTTGCATCTTTGAGCAGCTTTAATCAACTGGTTGTTTCATGGCATTAAGCAGGTTTAAAATATGGCTCCAGGAGCAGAAAATGCCCTCTAGCGTTGCTGAGCACTGTGCAGGTGTCACAGCTCGTCTGGTGGCACTGTCCCTTTCCCCAAGAAGCCTCATCGTAAGTAATTACTTTCACCTTATTATGAATTTGGGTGAATGGCTGCAAAAAACAGCAGTAACCAAGCAGGACTCAGTGGCCAAAGCCCATCACATCCCTGGTCTTCTCTCTCAGGACCTCTGGGATCCTCAGCCAGACTGTGCTCCGAAACCAACACAAGCTTGATGCATTTTAGATTAACCTTTCCCAGTCAACACATGCTTTGTTCATTTCTAGCTTGAATTTTTGTCTATTTCTACTAGATCAGACTGCTATTCTTATTTAGTTAATTTGATAATAACAAGATATTATGAAAATCCCACTTGGCAGAAGAAGAGGTGGGCAATGACCATATAGAAATGAGAGCTGATTTTTAGCTATATCATCCAGAAGAGTTAAATGAAGGCAACAGACTATAAAGTTTAGGCTGTTTGTTGAAGTTGAAAAGAGATCAGGTTTTCAGTTGTAGAATTTGGTTTTCTGAAGCATGAATGATGATATTCACCCTTTGCCCTTGGAGCAGGGAAAATGCTTTGTTTGGACCATGTGCAGCCCTGAGCATGCTGTTGGCACTCATAAGATAACTGTGATTATTAACAATTCACAGATGTACTGGCCATTGCTTTCAGGTAGTCAGGCTAGGTGGAAAGAGTATGAAAGAACTTATTACAGACAGGTATTCATGTGTGAGTTAAAAGATAGTAAGTAAAAGAAATTCTGGTTTATCTGAGTAATTATAGGCACGCTCTGCAGAGGAAAACAAGCAAAAGGATACATAGTGCATGCACAGTTTGGAAGGTGCACGACTTTAGCTTGCTGAGAAGTATAAAGAGTAAAGATGGTTTTCTACCCTCCTTTTGTCTCTTGGGTACCTATTTGCAAATATAAATGGGCAGACGTGTTTGTATTATTTATATTAAAAGAAGATGAAGGTTGTAAGGAAGGGAACCTTGAAACTAAGACACACCAGGATTTGCACTGCTCTGCAGTCTCTGTGTTGGCCAGCCGGGCTGTTTTATGTTCCCTTTCTGCCCAAGAGAGCTGTGCAAGAAGGGCTGGCAGGCTGGCCACGGGCAGTGCCTGCAACACTGCCTGCACTGCCACCTGCAGTGGAGAGCTGCCACCCTGCTCTCCTGCCCACGGGGCACAGGGGTGGTGGCAGCCACTGAGACACGACAGCCACCACCTCCCAGCACTTCTGGTATCCCTGGAATCCCCACAGCCCCTCTGGCTGGTTCCTGGGAGTCATGCAGTGCCCTGGGTAGCTCCCAGCAGGGCAGGAGATGAGGAAATGCCCACATACATTAAATGGGTTGTTGGAAAAGGAGTGCCAAGCCAGTGTGCTCAGAGAGGGCACCTCGAGCAGGCAGTGATAAAGTGGCTGTCGGGTGTTCTGGCTGCCAGCCCATGGGTGCTTGGCCCTGAGCCCCAGTGAGATTCCCTCCTTGGGCAGGATCCATGGTCTTGCAGTCAGCTGAGGCTCAGCACTCCCTGCCAGGAGCTGAGCTGCTACACTCCCCACTCAGCTTCAGAGCTGCCACCATCCTCATCTCAGGCTATCCAGTGTTTGCTGCTGTAGGGGAAGGTCAGGAAAATCCAGATTCCTTCTTTCAACTGCATA
>VZTT01037092.1:0-14658 GCA_013400855.1 Buphagus erythrorhynchus | reverse complement strand
GTGAAATGTTTGGAGGCTGGTTGTTAAGCATTACATTATTCAAAATGCATTCAATTGTCCTGAATGAGGAGGAAACATGTCTCAATCATCAAGCTGATGGACATTAGCAGTCTTCAACCACAAGTTTGCTAAATTTGAACTAGATTTTTCTACTGCCTGCTTCATTCCTATTCTCCAAGGAAGGTTGTGGAACTGGCAAGGAATAGGAGGCATAAATTCAAGGTACCCACAACTTGGACTGAAAGCCTTATATAAATCCTTAGGATTTCTAGACTTCGGAGAAATGCAGTTGGCATTACTGCCTTCTGTTGACCAAGCAGGAGAGTTTAACTGGTAGTCCAGGATACAAATTCTTGACAGTCTGGAGGTGGCTTTAAGATCTGAGGGTGGCTTAAATGTTACTGGTGGAGAAGAGTGAGAAGGGGAAGTAACACATTTCTCAACATTTCCAGGTTTACAAAGCTTGTATGCTGAGCTAGAGGCTGTTAGGGTTGCTCAGACTCAAAACAGGGAAATCAGAAAAAAAAAAAAAAGGGTGACAGGCAGTTAACCAGCAATTTTTTCAGTTTATTCCTAATATTTGTATTTGCTGTCTTTTAGGAAAATGGGAAACCAAATTTTGAATATTTGACTACCGATTCATAAAAGATTTTGTAATTATTATTTATATCCCTGGTTTGAACATCTCTGTTGGCAGCCACTAGAATGTCATGGTCTCCTGTATCATAGACCTGCCATTGCCACTGGGAAAAACACACTCCTGGCTTGCTGAAAACTTGTAATAAGCAAATGCCCGCCCTTCCTAGCTGCAGTTACTGTAAAAAAAAAAAATTCTGAGGATTTTTGTGAAGAGGAGAGGCTCCTTTTGCATCTGTTGGCCATGATGGATGAGCTGGGATTTCCCATCCTCCCTCTGGCTCGATAGCAGAGCAGCACAGAGGGTGGATAAACCCAGCACAGAACAGGAGCCAAGGCTGGGTCAGGCACACACTGTTGCTCATTCTGAGGCTGCCAGTAACTCAGTGATCAGTAGAATAAATGTCTGAGGTATGCTCCTCCCTCCCCAAACATTTTGTCATTTGGTCTTTGTTCAGGGGGCAATATATCTCTCTCCAAGCTACTTTGGCTTTTTTTGCCTGTTAGCCTTAATCAGTTACAGGGTGTCATTATACCTCTAAGCCAGCTAACCCTAAGAAGCTCAGTCTTGCCAACATGACTCCTCATTTCCCTCCTTTCATCTCTCCCAGAGATCAAAAATAGCTGTCTATGAGAAAATGTGGTCGTACATGAAGTCGGCCGAGCCCTCGGTGTTCACCAAGACGACAGCGGACGGGGTGGCGAGGGTGCGGAAGTCCAAGGGGAAGTTTGCCTTCCTGCTGGAGTCCACCATGAACGAGTACATCGAGCAGCGCAAGCCCTGCGACACCATGAAAGTTGGAGGCAACCTGGATTCCAAGGGCTATGGTGTAGCAACCCCCAAAGGCTCAGCATTAAGGTGGGTGGAATAATATAACAATATCCATGTTGTTATAGTATTCCACCTACCCTGATGTATTGTGTTGTCATTTTCTTTCTTGTGGATTTTGAGGTAACTTAAAAGTTTAAAATCTTCAATATTCCATGGAGTTAAATAAGACGGTAAATTAAGGTTTCATTTATTTAATGCATCCATTTTTTGTGTTCTCTTTGTGTTGTCCTCTCTGATTGTTTGTTGCTGTTTTAATTTTACAGTTCAATGGCTTTTTCAATTTAAATGGTAAAAGCCAAGTTAACCTGCCATATGTGACGAATGTTAACTGCATGATGTGGTGTTCTTGTTACTTTTTTTCTCAAAGACAATTTCCCCATCCCGCACACTTCAGTTTTGAGCAAATGTTATCTTCCATGCCACCTTCCAATATTTAACCCTGTATTTGCTGTACAGACATTTTGATAGCTCCACGTTCTGTGAAATTTTAGCCAATTTGTCCTCTTGTGCTCCTTTTTTTATACGTTACGATTTCCTAAGCATTTGTGCATTTTTTCTTACAAGTTATGTTTTATCGTTTCAAGAAATGCTGTTAACCTGGCAGTATTAAAACTGAATGAGCAAGGCCTCTTGGACAAATTGAAAAACAAATGGTGGTACGACAAGGGCGAGTGCGGCAGCGGGGGAGGTGACTCCAAGGTCAGCCTCAATGTCACCACAATCGGGTACCTTAGCAAAGAGTAATCGGCAAGGCTGTTATTTTGCTTCTCGAGGAAAAAAAACTCAAAAAGAAAGCAGATGAAAACTATTTCACTAATTGTGGTGGGGACAAAAAAGCTATTTTCTTGTTCAGTAGCTCTTTCAAAGAAACTGTCTTATTTAATATCATCAGCGGGTTTGTTCAAGCTTGGAAACCTTATTTAACTAACAGATAGAAAGTCTAGTGTTGGTGGGACCTACACAGAGTAAGTCAGAGAGGTAATTGTACAAGAAACCAAAGGTCACTTCTTGTCGCTGTCCAAACTGCTGAGGGCAAGGGTTTATGAGGCTTATTTTTGCTAGGACTAGCTGTGCCAGCACAGACCTGGAGGTGAAAGAGCTCCTGTTTCCTTTGCCCTTTTGGGGGAGGTTTTGAAAATTTTGCCTGGAGTATTCAAGTGTCACCTTTTCTACAGCACTGACCAGTCTTCTACACACTCCTGTGCAAGAGCCCTGTATCTGTGTTTGACATGCCTTTGATACAGTTGTGGACTCTAATCTGGCTCCAGTGGCAGCAGTGGCAACCTTATCACTGCCTTCTGCTGAGCTGAGGCTTCCCCCAGCCTTCCAGGCAGCCTGTACTGTATCTTCACAAAGTTGCTTCAATGAGCTTGTGTATTGCAAATGTTAACTAGTGTGCTTTTCTCTTGCCAACTTTGCCCTGTAGGACTAGCAGTTTCTGCAGTCTTTAACCCAGCAAGGATAAGCTATAGCTAGAGTTGGCTGGGTGCTGTTGGTCACTTTGAGTGCAGGAATTACCAAGAAAATTAATTTAAATGACATTGTTATACTGAAAATACTGAAATTAATTTTTATAGTGACACTCTCCTACATCTCGTAAAACCAGATCTTTAGGGAACGATAACTCCTAATCTCTCCAATAAAAATGTTCAGATTTGGTCCAAAATCAATAATAATAGTAAACTGCAGTTGCAGACAATTACTGCAAATTACTGCTGCAATCTATTTATAAGAGTTGCCTACAGTTGGCTACAAAGGAAATGGCTCAGCTCGTCATGTCTGCTGCTAGCAAAAGCCACTGTGTAATATTAAAGGAAGGAAAAGCTCTTGAATTTGGATTGATTCAGTAGCTGGAGGTCTGCAGTGCTCAGCAGCAGCCTGGAGATGAGCACAAGCTTTTTTATGCTTTTTAGCTGTGCTGCTCATCCTTCACAGAAGATTTCTATATGCCATATTTGCCAGTATATTAAATGTTTCATATCCTCCTGGGATCCAGCACCTCATTGTCTAATGATGCTCTCTCTGAAGAGAAAAAAATCTTCATACAAACTAGCTTCAATGAACTTCATTGCTTCAAGTTCGTTGAATTAAACCCAGCCAATAACACTTTCAGCCCTAAGGAAACTAAAGAGGGCTTTTTAAATGGTCATAATTAGGGCAGGGCCATCCTTCTATTTTTGCTTGTGCTGGAAGATACTTTACAAAGAACGATGCTGTCTATTTGGCAGGCCCTTGGCATGGTTAGGCAATGTTAAGGGAGTGGAGTCTGGGGTGCTGTGGTAACATGAGTTGGTACCCAGAGAAGAGAGAAGGGGAGCAAACACAATAATGTGTGTTTTTCTGGTTTAGTCCCAAGTGATTTCTGTCTGCAGTTTGTAGTAACATGCTGTGGTGAAGGACTTGTTTGAGCTATAGTCATCAGCTCTTGGGGTACAGCTCAGCTGGCAGAAGTTCCCAGAGAGGAGAGCATGGGATGTAGAAGACCTCTCACAGAAGATTAAGCTAAGGGAGGCAGGGGAGGGTTAGTGATGTTTCTGGAGGTACGGTAAATCAAAGGGGTTTTTTGTTAAGAAGTATCTCTTCCTTTGAGGTAGTTCTGTAGGCCCTGAGTACTGCAGACTGCAATGCAGCAGTTGTTGCAGCAGACAGGCAGTGCCTTCTAGCACACCCCATCACCAGCCAGGCCCTCCCCAGCCCAGCAGGAGCCCACTGCCCTCTCGGGAAAGATGAGCTCTGGTGCTGCCCCTGTGCACTACAGCTCCAGGAGTCTCGCTGGCCTCTCTCTCCTCACTGTCCTCCCACCAGAAGCTGCCCTCATCATCTCATTCCATCTCTCCAGTTAATTGTTTATATCAACATGGCTTCATTTTTAGAGCATTCAGAGGAGTCCCTTCAAAAGCGTTGGTTTTTTTGGATGGGGTGGTGAAGGCGCCTGAGGTGGAGATGCAGACCTTGCCCTGTGTCTCACAGCAGCCATTGCACACCCGGGGCAGCTCTCTCTACCGGCTGAGCTGACAGACTCCTCTCTCAGCTTCCCCAGTAGAGACCCGGGCTTGGGAATCGCCGCCCCGGGTCCGCAATCAGCCGCCTCCTGCCTCCTGACAATGGGCTGTGTGTGAGCCATGCCACACTGGTGGTGCCAGTTTCTTAAGCTAAATTCCTGTGTGACTGATACTTCAGCTCCCGCTGAAAGGCAGAGGTAAGTGTGAGCCTGTTGGCTTGTGCCAGTGCCCGTCGCTGTACTGCCAAGGACCCGCTCATCTCTCCCGTGCTCGTCCTCCCTGCGGTCTCACCTGTGGTGTGCGTGTGCTTGGAGAGGAATGATTCTGAGTTGTGAGTTTGTCTCTTGTATCTTCATCGCCTCTGGAAAACAGTGACTTCCATTTTCACGAGGATTTTGAGTCTTGCAGCAGGAAGAAGTAAAGGTATCAAATTGGCTTTTTGCAGGTTTTGAATCTGTTGGCTTCCAGAGTGTAAGGTTAGACCTGTGGGCATTCCGTGCTCCTGGGGTTCACTCGTAATTCAAGACTAAAGAGATTGTGCCATTTTAATGAGTTTGTTTTAAAGGCCTCGCTGATATGTGTCTTGTTTTCAGTGCTACCAGTCTGCGTCAGTGCTGGTGTGGAGCAGAGGGTGCCAGTGTGCTCTGCAGTGCCTTAGCTGTTGGTACTGCTCTGGCAAAGGGAATTACCCAGTTTCGGTAGTGGTCCTTATTTAACAAGTCTGAAAGGGAATATGCTCCACCCATACGTAATTTTTCTGGGATGCATGTGGATGTGTGGGCTGACTTGGCTGATGCAGACATTCTGGTACATGCATCAAAACTTGTTCACTTAGCCCTCCTAAGTGAGTGTGAATTTAGTTTCATGGCAAAATTATCCTCTCTTCAAATGCTCTTATACATGCAAGCTGAATTCTCAATCATGAGAGAATACAAAATAGCACTGTAAAAAAAACATATTCCAGGAAATATGTTGCAGTGTATTACAAGTTTGGAAACTAATTATTTTGTTTATTATACAGTCCTATAATCTTGGAGCTGAGTGATGGCTGAATAGGGATTTAACAGGAATTAGACAAAAGGGAACACAGACAATGGTCACAGGCTGAGTGACTTAAGTGAAACTAATTTTTCAGTTGCATAGGAACAATTTTCTGCTAAGATAAATTTCTATGGTTCTGCTGTTGATAAATTTCTTGTATTCTTATAACTTCATGGTAACATTTAATGACAACCAACATGGAAGGAGAATGTTTGAATGAAGCTTCTCACCAACTTCACTGCCAAGATTCCTTTCTAATTATTTGACTTAATTTATTTAATATATTCTTTTTTAGGCTGATACCTCTTTTGGAGTACATCAGAGGAATGACATGCAATGTAATATTATTTCTTTTTCCAATTGTTTCTTTTTAATCATAGAATTACTTTTCCAGTGTGCTAGTTGAGGTCTGCCCTCAGAGCTGTGCTCCATACAATATCCCATTCCCAAGACCTCTGGAGCTGTGAGCGTGGCCATTAGCAGATGGGGTCTGTTCCCCCTTGTCTGTGTGCTGTTTTGCTTTGATACATTTTCAGCACAGCCGTTAGCATTTGCAGCATAATTTTTTTAAGTGGCATATTTTTAGAAAAAATCTGTTATGCTTTATTTTAGATGATACCTGATGCCTAAAGAGCACCATTGCCAAACACGTCGTGCATAAAAGAGAACATTTGGGGAAATGGCTATCTTAAAAAGATGCAGCACGATTTATTTGAGCAATTTGTTTGAAATTATGTTCATCAGCATGAATTTCCTTGTCATCCATTCTGTAGGCCAGCGTTATGAGCTGGAAAAAGATAAAATGGCTGATCAGAGCCAGTGACAGTAACACAGAGCTAATTCATGCTCAGAGCTGGAAAAGTAATATGAAATTACTGTATTGTGCAAATTAGTGACAAAGCAAAATAATGCTTTAAAAGGAAGACACCAGAATATTGGTTTAATTGACAGCTATTACTTTATAGCATATTAGGAAATAATACTGTGGATGTTTTGTGCCAGTGATGAAGTCTTAATGCTCTAGGAGTTCACTGGAGCATCTCAGAGCACTGCCAAGAAATAGAGAGAGCCTGCTCTGGTTTGCAGAAACAATGATGCTGTTGCACAGACTGTCGAGGGTATTTTCCTGGAAATGGGAACTGGGATAAGCAGCACGACTATTTGGGAAGAGTAGGTTGCCTACACTGGGAAGGAGTTGGTGGAGTCAGAACCAGTGGTCTATCCAAGAATTGGAAACTGTTTATTTTTGCCAGTATAACCTTTAGCATCATGGAGACTGGCTTTGCTGCCTTGCCAAAGTCAACTCAAGACAGGAGCGTGCAAGGAGACCTGTTTGTGCAGCATGGATTGTGGCAGACCTGGGGCTTGTGCAGGGACACTATGTCCTGCCTTTATGGCAGCAAGAAATCTTAAAGACTTGTTAATTGTGCACTCCTTTTGATATTATCTGTGGTTAACAGTTAATTTCCATAGATTGCTTACATGAATCATTTATCCTGCACTGTAAGTATCAGTATGCGAAAGTCAAGGCGGAAGGCTCTGTGGTACTGGAAAAGGAAAAAAGGATAACCAGCAGCTGGAAGTGGAGCTCCTAGCAGCAGGAGCAGGGCCTTTCCTTTGAACATCTCTCTGGGGGTCTGGGCTTGGTTGTTTCTCTTTAATGGTAACTGCTGTCATTTAACATACAAGGGGAAAAGTAAATGCTTTTCTTCTTCTTCGAAGTGACTCTAATGTTTCAGCATTGTGCTCAGTGGACACAGGCACTGGTGCTGCTCTGTGGATTTCTCTGTAACCATGGGCCAAATGCCTCTAGCTTTTGTACACACTACGTAGCTGTTCTTTGAATGTCTTGTGTAGCCTTTGGACTAAGCAGCACCTACCTGCAGCCTGCTGAGGAGCCAAGAGCAGGAGTCACAGAAGAAGCCGTTTCAAGAGGAAAATAAAGATGGGGGGAAAAATGGATGTGCCTAGAGACAAGAGAAAGAGAAGGTGAGGGGATAGCTGGCATGCAAGGTAAGTTGAGTCTCTTGCTCATACCCATTCAGGTTAGAAAGGACTCGAGCAATAGCAAGAAAGGTCCATGCCACTCTCTGAGATGTTGTAGGTTTGAGTGTGATGTTGGGTACCTGCCCTTCTTTGCTTTTCCTTCCACCCTCTCGCCACATCTGTACTTCAAGTGTCAGGCACTGCAGTAAATGAGCTAAAGTTATGGCTTGTATTTCCTAATCCAATCATGTGTATTATTGCATTAGCACTTGGCACTTCTCTTAAATTACGATCCTGTTAGTACAGAGTTTAATTTGTTTGAGCTACATTTGTGAAACATGTAAATATTCTTTCATAGAGACAGCTGCTGCTGCCAAACACAGGCTGCAAACCCTACAGAGAGCAGAGGAACTTGCAGCCTCAGTTGGTAACACATCTGGCTCTGTAGAGGTGAGCACAGTGTCTGTAGATGATGCAATGATGACATCATGCGCTCATTCAACCACCCGAATTTAAAATGTATACCTGGTGACCAAAGGAAAAACACTTCAGATTCCGCAAAGATAAACTGGATGCTCCAACCTGCAATGGCAGGTTACTCCTGCCTAGTAATGGGACTATAACAAAGTTCTGTTATGGAGAACTATTGCAGCTACTGAGTGCTCAGCAGGAACTAAACCCATCCCCTGGCAGCCAGGGAGCTGCAGCCCCAGGATGCTCCTCACCATCACTCAGAGCCCCGGGGCCTTGAGCAAAGGGAACTGCTGCTAGCTCTGCTGTTGAGGATAAAACAACATCCTCTGCCAGGGGATTTATCGCTCTGCCTCCAAGCACTACCCCAGCCATCAACATGCAGCATATTTCTTAGGTGGCTGGGGGATATATAGGGCTTGAGATGCTGAGTTTTAAGTTTCTAACTTTGCAAGATCCTTGTCTTTCCAAACTAGATGGCTTTCACTTTTATCCCTTCCTCTGCCTACCCGTAAAGCATTTCAGTCCCTCAGATATTAAATCTTGGAGATGTGCAACTGCTGGTAACACAGGGCAGGGAAGAAGTGGTGAGGATCTGAAATATTACCAAAAAACAGCCAAGGGCTCATTACTTAAAAAATAAATGCCTGGTGCTTTTTTGCATTTTTTCATTGAATATTAAATGTTCAGTGTGGAATGCCAAAGATCACGTTTTGAGGCAGAAAGTAGGAAATAGTGATTGACAAGAAGGAACAGGGATTGACATTATGGATTTATGCCTGTATTTTCAGGGCTCTTCACTCTTGCTTGAGGTACCAGGCAACTGTAGTCTTCAAACAAACATAGTGGGTTTGGATAATGAGCCCATTTCCAAACAAAGTCTTCCCCATCCCTCATATGTGGGTGTGTTGCAAAACGTGAAGTCATGGCACAGAGACATTGCTAAATTGGTAAATTGCAACAGGCAGATGGATGATGTGATCTGAGCAAGAGCAGAGCCCTTGGACAATGCATTCACCCGCAGGTTTTGTATCTATTCAGAAGTTATTTCAGTAACAAGATCTAACAAAAAGTCCATTCAATAGTTACAGATCAGGCTGAGATTTATACAGCTTGGGGGAATAAAGTGCCTTATTTGATTTAGATGGGTCTTTAACCTCAAGCGATGCCCTCTAGAGAGTAGTGCTGGATTTGGTGTATCTTCCTAGATTGTTTCTATCTTTATAATTTAACAATACCAAGATAGTTGTTAGTGACATTTTTTATGGTATCCTGTCAAATTAAACAGAGAGCCTGGGCTTGATTTCTGCCTTTGTCAGTCCCTGCACAGCCATATGCCTGGGCAGGGGCTCAGAGATCCAGCAGTGGCCACTTGCCTTCTGGCCCACTCAGCTCCAGTCAACAGGACTGCAGGGCTCACTGAGCATCACCTCTCCTCCTGCCAGCAGGGCAGGGAAGGCTGGTGGTGCTGTGTGATGTGTGGCAGTGAGAGATTTCTCTGCTTGGCTGGATGCACTGCCAGGTAGTGGTGCCATCATGCAGGGTCACACTGGGGGTAGCTCAGTTGGTCAGAGCAGGGTGCTGATAATACCAAGGTTGTGGGTTCAATCCATGTATGGGCCTTTCATTGAAGAGTTGGACTCCGTGGTCCTTGTGGGTCCCTTCCAGCTCAGAATTTTCTGTTCTATAATCTCTGTGCTCTTCAGGTATTTGCCTCTCGGATCATGGTAATTGTGACATGTTCCACATGTCTACAGCAAGCTACCCTCTATGCTGCCCCTGAAGTTGGTGAGGATTAGCCAGTGACACTAGCAGAAACACTTATTTCAGTGTTTTCAGTAGTTTTACCCAAGAGGATTTTAGGAAGCATTTTGGATTTAGAAAATGCTTGTTTGTTTGCACCTTATTCCACTTGCCTTTCTCTGACACTGTGAGGTAGATTTTAGAAACTCAAGTGTTTAACATCTGAACTCTTTGATGTTATGATGGTTTTGGTTGAGTTGTGCTGGTGTCAGCAATCCCAGGGATGTTCCAGCCTGCAAGGACAGCTCTGGTCATAAGGAACAAAGGAAAGCATTTCTTGCTGTAGAAGTGAGGGTGCTCTAAATATGTCAGATTCCTAAATTAAAAGGATTAGGCACAACCAACAGGGATTATTTAATTATAAAACAATTTTATTACTATTTAATAATAAGCAAGTCAAAAACCACTTTAAAATGTACTAACCAAGACGTGGTACCACCATGGACTCCCACCTCCTTCATATCACTGAGATTTGGACAGAAGGGTAACGAGCCCTTTGCAGAGGCCGAGCCCTTGGTCTGACCATGGGGCTTGGCCGGGGCAGCACTCTGATACAGAGGGAAGATGTCACCTTTCAATAGGAGGGACAGGTTTGCCAGAAGCCTTCTGTGGCTTTCTGTTGCTCTGATGCCACAAATCAGCAATAAATCTACCTAGCCAAATACTAGACCAGGTTTACAACTGTTCTATGCCATGCAGTGTGACACAGCCAGAGCCCAGGGTTGTCTTTGGCACTGTGATTTTGCCTTCTGTGCACCCAAAGGGCCAAGGTACAGGGAATCACGAACAGCTTTGCTGTGAATGCTGTGTCCCAAATGATGTGCCTGCATTTCCACACTTCTCCAACCAGAGGAATTTGTTGTCTGCTGCTGTACTGCTGGGAAAAATGAGCAAGGGCCTGTTGGTGACCACACAGGATTGTGCATTGTGGTAGCTGCAGTGTTAAGTACTCAGGGGGGTCTGTTAGCAAAGGACAGTTCTCTCAGTGGCCATATTTGCTGTATGTTTGGAGCCAGCATCTATCTGCTTTTGTGAGAAGGATCTCCACTGCCCATAAATTTCTTAGCTTCACCCCTAAATGAACTCTGTATTTCTGGGTGAGATGGCCCGTGTCCCTCCCCCGTGCTGCTGGGGACATGGATGTCCTGGCCAAGTAGCCCTGCAGAAGCCTGTGGAGCTCTCCTGTGCAGGGGCCACTCATGAGCAGTGAAGCTGCAGTAGTTGGAGTTCTTGCCCAGTGTTTGACATCTCCTGATCCAGCTGGGCATCCCTCATGGCTGAAGTGCTGATCATCTCTGCTTCAGCTTGTGCTCTGCTATCCTGAGCCACAGCCCCAGGCACACATGAAGAAATTATGTTTTCGAGACCAGAGAGGAACTCTCAATGCTGAATGGGATTCTGGTCTTCCTTCAAGTTCATGGGTGATTTCTTTAGCCCCTACCCCCAAAAAGGCTATGTTTGGACTCTAAAGATGCTGCAAGCAGCACTGTTGCAAAAATGCCACACTGTACACTGGATTCTCTAAAGAAAATCAGGAAGCAGCTGATGGTGGATGAAGGAACTTGCAGCTATAAAACCCAGGTAGTGAGAGGTGCCAGGGCAGCCCATGGGCAGACCCACAGCCTGGGAGATTCAGTGCAGCCCAGGCACTGCCCTCCTCATCCTGTGCCACCCTGAGGAAGCCCTTTAATTGGTGCTTTGAAGAGCCTTGCTTGTTACACTTTTACTTTCCAGCTTGCTTTTCTGAAAGATTTCATGTAAAAATTCTAAATGAATTCTGAGCAATGGTTCATCTGATTTCAAAGGAACAGTGTGTTGTCTGCCGAGTTCATTCACTCTCCTTGGCAGTGATTTGGTTTGGGTATAACATTTATATGACATCCATTAGAGCATGGAATGGGATGTGAATTATCCAAAACTGTTCCAATCGTCACTTAAATCTTTATAGATTGCAAGTAATAAACATAACTACAGGGTTGCTGAGACTTCATGCCACTCAAACACCAGTTAGACAGAGCTGAAAAAGTCTGCAGATTATTGGGTGAGATATTCAAGTCCTAAAGTGACTTCTGTTCCCAACTCTCACCTCTAGTGGTCACTGACTCCTTATATCACCTGTTGTGATTCGTGAGGACCAACCCAAACACTGGCTACAAAGGCACTGGCATTTTTTCTGGAAAATGGCCCTTTCCTGGCAAGATCGCAATGTTCTTTTCATAAATGAGCAGTGCTTTTCCAAGAAACTGCTCAGACTCTTCACTGCAGTGCAAGTTCGTTCAGGAAAGGGTCCTGTTTACAGCACTAGCACACAAAGCACACGATGGCCAGTAACTGGAACCCAACTGCCAAAAGGAGCAGCCTGGCCAGCTTTTGTAGTCATATGTGGGACTGCAGCCTGCTGGGCTTGTGTCTTAAGCTGGTAGAAGTTAGTGATGGCAGTAGATAGAACATCTGGTTTGAGGTTATCTTCTTTAAATAGGTGCAGGTGAAATCATGACAATTAACCCAAAAGGCCATTGATCATGCTACTAAAAACCTGTTACGATTTATAATTTGAGAGGGTCAGTAGTTCTACCTTCCCACTTTTGGGATTAATAAAGATGTACTTCTTTGATGATTAATTTACTTGTCCTCTGCTTCAAGCTTGTTCTGGCCAGAAAGAATGGAAAGAAATATTTTAATGCCACCATTTTTCTCAGTGGAGATAACATTTACTGCAACTGACCTGAAACTGGGGCTTTGGTAAGAGGAGGCAAGGCAAGAAATCCCTCAGACAGGTAAAGCTGTCTCAAAGAGAAGAGGAGAGAGAAGATGGCCTCTGAGTCATTGTGTTCCCTCTTTTCCATATTATTTGCATGAATGGAAGATGGGTAATAATGAAATATAAATGCAATAAATGCTCTGCAAAGAGCACATAGCAGCTCCTTCTTCTGAGAAGGAGGCTTCTGGGTGTGGTGTCCTGCACCCAGACGGGCTGAACTGCAGCAGGGAGGAGGCCCCAGGGCCACACAGCAAAAGGAAAAGGAGGTTCCCTTTGGGATGGTGTCATATTAAATCTGGAAAAGCACTGGCACAGCTTGTTTTCTAGCAGTAGCTGATGGCTGAAGAGGAGAAGGCTGTGCTGCTAGCACCTGAACAGAGTCTCCTGACAGGCTGGCAGAGAAATGAGACAGCTGAAACACCAATAAAACCCACTTCTGTCAAGGTATAAAACCATGTGTGTGGCAGTCTCTGTAAAGCCTATAAAACAGGTGGGCACTGATCTTACAGTCATGCCTCTCTTAAAAAAACAACCATAGCAGATGGCTTAATTCCCCTCT
Organism: Buphagus erythrorhynchus; assembly: GCA_013400855.1. Taxonomy (NCBI): domain Eukaryota; kingdom Metazoa; phylum Chordata; class Aves; order Passeriformes; family Sturnidae; genus Buphagus; species Buphagus erythrorhynchus. Next base: position 1,567 of record VZTT01037092.1, on the reverse strand, counting down.
AAGGGTAGTACTATCCCATATGAGGCTCCTGGTATTGTTTCTTTAAACTCAAGTCTTCCAGTCATTTGTAGAAGAAAATCTTAGCAGGGTTTAGTAGAGCTGTCCAAGAGAACCAGCCTCACAGGTTTAAGCCTGGATGATTCAGATATATTGGATGAAAAGCAAAAGCAAGGAAACAACAAAATCTTTCAGTTATGGGAAGGAAGAAAAACAATGCAAGTTTCTGGACAAGAATACCATCCTGTGGAATCCCAAATGCTGACATCCTGATCCAAATGGCCTCATCTCAATTTTCTTGGCATATAGAGCACAGCAAGAGAACACAAGCTCTCAAACCTCTGAACGTTTTACTTTTATCAAAGCAACCAAACTAGCAGGAAGAGGTCTGGAAACCACGCAGGGGAGATAAAAAAGAATCCCATCATAAATTAAAGCATGGAAAAACAGTGGAAGCCACCTAGGAAAGGGCCAGGGACTTCATAGGATATCCCATACAGCCCAACAACAGCAACATAATTAAAAAAAATAAACTGGAAAGCACAAAAGCATGCCAAGAAAACTACAAGGAATGGAAGTCTTTTGAGACAAAGTCCCAGAAAAAGAGGAAATGATCCTCTGAGGTGGACAGTGAGAGAAGTAGAGACTGGTGGCACAGCCTTCCCATGGGATCCAGGCAAGTAATTTAGTGTCTCCTTTCCTCTGCCTCTAAGGCAATTCTAAAAATTCCCCCTCAGTCAAGCAGTCCCAGGGCAAGATATGAACAATCCCCTTCCTAGACCCAGCAGCCATCACTCCTAGAAGAACCCTGCAATTCCCTCTACAACGGCCAGCAGAACACTTTGCTTCTTGGTGGCCTTGGACTGGCTGGCACAGGCACAGTGCTGACACTGCCCAAGGGACACCACTGGGACCGGCTGGGTGTCAGCTGAGGGGTGGCACAGAGGATTTGTGTTCCATGGGCAATGCTGAGCACTCAGTGAAAAATGCCGGGATCCGGACATGGCTCTCTGCACTTCCATCAGGATCTCAGCCAAAGCCATGGCTGACTCTGACTGTTAAATTGAACCAGGCTAGACAGCTACTCAGAGATGAGCAATGGGAAAATGTATCAGCAACCAGGCTCACTTTCCAGTATATCTACTTATCTTGGGAATTTGGGATTTGAGGAGTCCTTCCTGCACCAGCTCATACTGCATTCCTGAAGTCCTGGACCAGGAGTTGCAGAGGCATCATGCTTTTTCCCACTGTAAGGTTTCTCAAATCCTACTGCAAAGGAAGCAGCTCATGCATTAGGAGGTTTTGGGATTTATTTCCTGGAATTATTTCCAGTGCCCTGCCCAGTGAAGTAGCTGAGCCAAGGGAGGCTGGGAACTTGCTGAAGCAAATCTTCAGGTCATCTCTGTTCTGGGGGTAACAGGACAGGCCAAGGCAGGCAGGGACAGGCACCAGCTCCTCTTTTATGTCTGACTTTTATGTCTGACAGCTCCACCAGCAAAGCCTGGGTGGGTCTGAAGTGAGGAGTGACTCCTTGGCACCTGTCTGCCCATTCCACTCAGCTCCTCATGCT
>VZTT01037036.1:0-11118 GCA_013400855.1 Buphagus erythrorhynchus | reverse complement strand
AACTTATCACTGGTAGAAGCCTTTTTGCATGAGGCAAATGTGGACTTTTCCACTTTTCATTGGCTTCAGAGTTCCTTGGTATTCACCTGTTACCTTTAGTTCTTCTTGTCTCACCCCTTGTTTTCTTGCTAGCCAGCAGTTCTCTTTTTTTTAAGCGCAAAGCTACAGGCCTAGCTCAGGCTCATAAAAGCATTCATATCCCTTTCCTGGCTTGTTCACTACATGTCCATTTTTCTCTAAAAACATTCCCACACAAAGACAGCAGATGCTTGAGCAGCAGAGCTCCCACATGGCATCATCTCAGCTGCCACAGCATCCCTGCTGCCCTGGCCAGCAGAGCTCTTCCCAGGGCAGCTGCACAGAGCAGGGGCATGTTACAATAGGATTGGAATTCAAGAGGATCTAACTATCTAACAGCTCTATTTTCTGTCCTCTCAGTTCAAGGGATGCATGCACAGTGGCCAATGCCTGGCATAAAGGGAATCCTGCAGGCCCCAGGAGGCCACAACCACTTCTTTGCCCAGGGCAGCAATGCACATCAGCATGGGGGAAAGGGAAAACTGGCATTTTGATACAGGGGTATTTGTCACCTGGGTAGATAAAAGCAGAAAGTCCAAGACCCCAGACCCATTGTGCTGGTCCTGGTAGATGCAGTGCATTCACAGCTCCCCTGGCCCAGCTCTGCTGCAGACTCTGCTGTCAGCAGACAAATAGAGCTCAGAGAGAAGGAGAACAGGGAACTGCCGGGCATTGACCTCCAGTGGGAACAGGAAGGCTGGAGACTTTCTGCCTACAATAGGAAAAGCATGTAGAACACAGAGATGCTGTGAGCATCCTTGTCCTGGAGTAACCAGGCAGAGGCCAGGACAGCAGGGACACCACAGCCCACCCTCCTCCCAGTGCAAGGTCAGGCTAGGACAAATCAGGTCAGATTTTACAGCCTAAGGAAAGGTTAATTTTGGCTAGCAGGAGGCAGGGCAGGCTTTAAACCCCCCAGAAAAGCTAAACACCCAAGCTGCAAAGGGGATGCTGGAAGATGTTTAGATAAATATTTGCTGTGTAAGGCTTTATCTGAAGGCCATGCACGCACACTTGTACTCACCACCTTGCTGTGGACTGTCCTGTAACTGGGCTTGTTTTTCCCCACATTGTCCAGGGCAGAGGTACATCACAATGCCATTAATCTTTGTGCTGCATTGACCAAAACATCTGGCCAGTACCAAACAACAGGTCAATACCCTGCAGATGCTTCCTGAGAGAGCCTTCCAGGTACACTGGCTGCCCCTGTCAGCAGGATGGGCTCCAGCATTCACACAGCCCTGGGATGGCAGCAGGGTCAGCCTGTTTATAAACAGGGTTTATAAAACTGAGACAAGTGACATTCAAATAAGATTCATTTTATAAGCTAGTTAAATCAATTAAAGCTATGCAATATTTGAATACAGATTTGTGATGCCAAATGAAATTGGTATTATCAGAGTTACTCTCAAAATTTTAGAAAGCAGGATTAACCTGGAATCCACCATCACACAATAAAGTGAGGGCTCTCAACCTCAAGGATTCTCCTTGGGTGATGTCGTGACCCCAGGGGAGGGTTCCCCCACTGCAATTCCAAATTCTCCTGAATCCAACTTAATTTCTTCTCTTCTGTACCAGTATCATCCATAACAACCTCTAAAAAGAAAAAATAAGCTGGCATACACAGGTGGCCCTGAGTCAGCCCAGGCTTTTCACAGCTGAGGGTGCCCAGGGCAGCTGGGTTGGAGCTGGAAGTGCAGCAGCTGTATTTCTGTAGCACTGACCCTGCACTGGCAAATCCAGACTGAAAGAGCAGAAAATGCAACTTTCAGTGCTATTGTAAGAAACTGGGGAGGTTCTTCTGCAGCACAGGCCACTGGGCAGACACAAGACATGGCCCCAGAAGCAACATTTCCCAGGATTTGTCCAACCCTCCCAGGCAGGCAGCTGAACATGAACTGAGCTCAAGCCCTCACTGCAGGTTTGTGAGGGGCTGTCACACCAGAACTGATTCATACCCATAATATCACTCCAAATGAAATTCACACCACATTAAACACTAGCAGGCATTTCAGGAGCTATTCTTACACAGCAGAAGGGCTGGAGGGAGGTGATGAAGATGCAGTTGCAGGTTTGGTAACACAGTGGGGGAGTAGCTGGGATGGCCTCTGAGGAGACTCAGTTTGTGTGCACTGCTTTTAAATCCCACCAGGATCTCACAGCTAGAGATGGATCACAGGACAAAGAGCAGAGGGAGGTTTAACACTCAGCTGGGCACTTGCACAGCTGTTGGGATGTCCCTGTCTGCTAGGACAACAGGCAAATCAGTGCATAAATGAAACAGCTCTTCAGAGAAAAGGGGAAACTACAAACAAACACATCACCAGCTTATCTGCTCAGCAGCAACCTCATTCTCATGAGATTTATGTTCCAGGAGCTGAGGACAGGGCCATATCTGTAGTGACAAACAGGACTTGAATGGATCCCCAAGTAAAGAGCCTGTTAGGAGTTTCCACAGCAAGAACAAAGGTGTCTGAGAAAAACAGATTATATATTTTTCCCCAACTTGTTTCTCAGTGGGGACAGGACTGCTCTCAACTAGGAGCAGCTGCCAGAGTGCATCAGGGGACACAGCAGCAGAGGAATGGCTTTATCTTGCTGCTCACTTTGCCACCCTGTGGAGCTTCAGAGGACTTTCACTGCTCTCAGGAGCCCCACACAACACACGCTGAACAGGTCAGGTGCTGCAGCTCACAAGCATGCAGAGGAGCTAAACCAGCAGCAGAATCAGAGCTTGAAGTGTGAGCCAAGGCAAACCCAGGCTCCTAAACCCACAAGCCTCAAGGCACCTTCTGGTCTCTTAACTTCTGTCCCAGTAAAGGGGACAGTTGCTCTGGAAGATTCAAGGCTCATGTTTGCCTTGTGTCTAACCTGGATTCCCTCATTTTCAGGGCACCCACAGCTGGCATCCAGGCTCTGCCCCCTTCCTTGCCATCCCTCCTTCCACACCTCACTGTTCACACTGACATCCCTCCAAGCTGAGCTGCCTCAGTTCCTTTCCTGTCTCAGTCATCTCTGCTTGCTCCCAGGGTCTCAGGGCTCAGTGACAGGGCTAGGGCCACCCCAAGCTCCCAACTCCACATAACACCAGGCTGGCTCAGTCACAGGTGCTTGGAGCCCTCAGCCAGGCACTGTTCCCCCACATCCCAGTGCTCCTGCCTGGGTGCACACCACTGGCAGCTGCCTCTGCAGGATTACACAGGATTTACTTCCACATTATGTGTCCTCTGCTCCCCTCCACCCCAATGGCAGAGGTTATGCATTTCATAGAACCATTAGGGAAACATTCTCTAAGGCCCAGGACTCTCACTGCATCTCTGCAGTGGCATTAGCTACACTTCATTAGTTTTCCAACTAGTTTTAAACCCATCTCCCTGCTCCTGGGAACAGCAAAAGCTGCAAGACAACAGATGTTTTGCTGTCTCTGATAAATTTTCAGATTAGAGATTTCACAAGTAATCCAGCACTATGTACTCATCTTAACCATATCAATCCAGTTTATTTCTGGCTGCCAGGAACTGCTCTCTCCTGCTAAAACTGAGCACAGGCACAGCTCAGTTGATGAAGGCACTTTGCCAAGACACCTGAGTGATGGTTTGCTACACCCTGAGGGAGAAAAATCCACAATCCACAAAGCACCCTTGATGTGGAACATGCCCAGTGCAGCAGCTCAGGGTGCAGCTGCCATGTGAGCTGCAGCTGTGGGGGAATGGCTGTCACCCATCTTGTGCCTACCACAGGGACAGGGACATAGACTGTGAGGGTGTAAAAGGGGGATGCCCTTTTTCAGGGAGTGCAATTCCCAGAGCAGCACCAGATCACTAGCAAGGCAAGAAAATGTGGGCACCTCCTCCAGGAACATCCTCAAAGGTTTTTACAGGATATAGCTGGGGTAACAAAACTGACCTCCTCTCAAATAATTTCATTTTAAATACTTAATTATTTTACCACTGTCCCACCCATCTTCCAAGTCTCCAGCAAACTGAAGATATGGCAGAAAAACAAGTCTGGAAAATTTCTTGTTCAAATAAAAAACAGCACCAGGATTAAATGGCTTCCACAGGTGACACCAACAAACCACATCCAGCATTAGTCTGATCCAACATGGCAAGATCAAACATTACCTACATCTTGTCCCAGCTGATGTGTGCTGGCCCTGCCAACACTCCTCAAATTGTCCTGCCAAGGGCAGGCAGCAAAGAGTGACAATTCCAGGAGTGGCAGCTGTTCCTAGACAGAACATTCCAAGCCAAGTTAAACCCTGAGCCAAGACAGTGTGTTGCAACTCCACCATGAGTCTTAAGGCAGGGTTCAAGGAGCCCAACCTTCCAAATACCTACAGAATTACCCATTTCAACATGCCCATGGCCTTTCTGTTACCAGCTTTCCATAAGCAAACTCCTAGCTATTCAAGGCACTTTATCTGCTGAAGAACACAGCTGGGCCAGGAACTGAGTTAAGCACCTTTTTCCCCTCATATCCCAACTCCCTCATCATGACTTTTCAATAAAAACCAGGCAAGAACACACCCTGTGCTTTGCACAGGTAGTCTTCTGATTGCTGTAGAGGATATATACAAATGTGGATATAAATGCCTGCAAATTTTATTGCAATAACAGCCCTTAACCATATCAGAAATTAAAGGGAACACAATGAAGTAATACAAGAGGAGTTGCACTGGAGTGAGAATGCAAAGTTGAATATAGAAATTAGACTGCTTTAACTTTGCATCCAAAAGCAGTGAAGTTTACATTTTGCATAAGTTTTTACAAAATATATTTAGACCTGAACACACTTACTCTTTCCCCATGGTCCAGCAGAAGGGCAGAGGGGAAGGAGGAAAGGCAGGGGGAATTAAATCTTGAATTTAAACTATCTGAATTCAGCAACATGAAATTTAGTCTGCAGCTCCACTGAGGTAATTGCTTATCCACATCACCATCTTATAGTCCTTCACTTTGTCCAACAAGAAGATTGCACAATACATTCTTCATAGGGAAATATTTACAAAGAATTTAAAATATTGCTGAAGCAATTTAACAATAGGTCTTTCCTAAAAATCTGCTAATGCATATCTAGCAATTATTGTTTGAGATCCTACACTCAGTGTAATTAAAATAGCATTTGAAACATTCCAACAGGAATCACATTGCACAGAAGAAGCAATTTGCTTCCCAAACATTTTTGCACACCCACTCAGAGCCTGTGCCTTTAGTGCACAAGTCCACAATGCCAAGCCTCTACACAGGTACCTAATAAATGCTATGGAACAAAGTTCTTTGGAATGAGGACAAGCATCTCAGTCTCTGGGCTGTAATGCTGTAAGGCTTCTTGCAGCTTTATTTGCTTGGTCAGTGAAAGCCAGAGGAAGTGCCATCCCTTTCCATGCCTGGTCTGGAGCTGGTATCCAGTTCTCTCAGGAGTCCACTGCAGTTTCAGACAAGCAGATTGGTGACAAATCAGTTGCGGGTCAGCCCAGGCCCTTCTGGAAGGAGGGATGCAAAGAAAGTCTTGAAAAAAACCCACACTGTGCTCATGAGTGAAGGGTTGGCCTGCTGCAGTTCTTGGAAAGCCTGTCCCTCATCAGGAGGTGTCTCAGACTCACTTGTTCTGTCTCCATTTTCCCCCTGCCAAAATAAAGGATATTTGGTAAAGGAGAATTTCAGAAATGCATTAGAAAAATCAGGCGTCAAACTGTGTTTTTGTTGCCGAAATGTCACTGTTTGAATGTAAAATTTTTCAAGTAGCCCCAAATACAAAGCCAAAAACCCAAACTGCACACTGACAGTACTGGTTAACTCACTCTGGTGTCCAGAAACACTGTCCAGAACAGCCATCAAGCACCAGATCAGGTCAATTATGTATTTACAGCTAATTAACTTTCATTGACATCAAAACTGTCAGCTTGAAATGAAAGTCTCAAACTGCTTATAGACTCAAATCCTAGAGATGTAGCCTGAACCCTGCACTCAGTTCCAGCCTGTGACAGACCACTTCCCATTAGAACTTCCTAAAGGACAGAAGCAGCTAAAAGATAATCTTCATCCTGAAGTATTTTGGTATGGAGAACTCAGGTGGCAATTATTGTCCCATGGTAGATAGTGTCTTACAGAAGTTTCAAGAGAAGTTTTTTTTTCCTACTATACAATTATTAAACCAAAAGCAAAACTTGACAGGGTTTCATGGTTTAAAAATATAGCAAGACAATACCTGAAAGTTATTGTTCTGGTCCTGGTTTAGAGCAGCTTGAGGAGGAACATTGCCTGGGAAGGGCTGAACTGGTCTTCGTCTAAATGGGAACCATCCAGCATGGTGCCTGGGGAAGGCAACAGGTTCATTAATTAATTAATGCTGTTTCAACATTACTCATCCTGTTACACAACAGCTGCACATTTGACTGCTCAAAGCTGCTGGCAACCATCAACTGTAGCATTTAAGGACTTTCAGTGGAACAATTAACCTTCAACTCTCCAAGTCTACATAGATGTTGGAAAAGCTGCTCCACTTTTAACTCCTTGACCTACAATTCAGACACCTACATCCCTTGTTCCACAGGTGATCAAAGAATTTTGGAGGACAGATTATCTTTCTCAGATAAGATATCCCAAGCATAGCAGCTGGGGGTCCATTATCATCTGTGTTTTCATTCTAATTATATTCCCCCACCCAGAGAGGTTCAAAGGCAGTTCAGGACACTCCATTCAGTTCAGCCTGGTCTGCTCTCCCGAGGGGCAACACAGCAGAAAAAATGCATGGATGCATGACTGAAACAGCCAAGTGTGAGACCCTCTTCCCAGACTTCAACCACTTGTTTCCCAATAAGAAACTAATTTTCTACACTGAACCTACAGGTCTGTCTGCTCTACACTGCTGAGCTGCTGGAGTTTTACAACAGGGGCTACTTTGGCTTCAAGTAGTTTCCTGAAACAGAAAGCCACACCAGAAATTGCAAAACCCCAGTGAGATCAGCCACATTCTTCATTTAATCCAGACAAAGGCCTAATTATCTTTTTTCTAAATAGTGAGTTATATCAGGATATAGAGGAGTGGTTTGCCCTTTCCAGGTCCAAGAGTCCTATGAAGCTCAACCACAAGGAAGCTGAGCACAGCACACAACTCAGTACTTCAGTGAAACCCTTCTGAACAGCAAGTATTAACACCATACACTTACAGATACATCAGAACAGTGCCACCCATGACGAGGAGGAGTCTGCTGATACTGGAGTAGAAATAGACCATGTTGACAAAAACATATAACAATGTTGCTGAGTAGAGCCAGTCCAACCAGTCTCGGTTGCCACCCTCCTCATCTTCCTCCATGAGGGGCCCCCCTTGGGCATTCATCCTCAAGTTCTGGTCAGCCACTGCATTAACCTGAGCAGCAACATTCTGGTTTCCAGGCTGGTTTTGGGCAGGAAATGGGTGTGGGAGAGGAGCTGGAGGTGTCACTGGTGCCACTGGTATCTCCTGAGAATGCCGTGCATGGGATGGATCAGCAGATGCAGCAGTAGAAGCCAAGCTGGAACCAGAGAACAAAGTACAGAATGAGACTTAGTCAAACCCTATCACACTTCCCACAGGCCCTGTGTGTGAAAATCTGTCCATCTTTAACAATAGTCAGATCACATGCAAGTAGAAAACATCAAGATTTAGAGGCTACAGAAGCATTTAAAACAAGTTTTAGTTCTATAGCTGTATAGTGATTTCAACAAATCAAACCAGGCACTATCAATAGTAATGTCAATACTTCACAAAAACAATTTAGAGCAATCTGCAAGTAGTCTAAAAGCCTTCTGCAACTCTCAGCTTGACCTGTCACTGATGTCCAGTCAATGCTGTGTGCACTTTGAGCAGTCAAAAAAAAAAAAGTAAAGGCTCATCAGCAGGATCAGATTTACTCTAGAGACACCTGCCCTCCCAATGAAGAGTCAGACAGGCAATGGGCAAGATTCAGAACCACTGGCCTGAACAGCAACAGAGCAGCACAGCTAGGGGTACATTCCCACACTATTCAGCACAAGTTACAATGAAAAAGTCTCCAAGCATCATCGAAAGAGGAAGAATTGCCAGGAGCTCTCAAATTTTCTTGAATTACAGTTTCTACTTCCTACTGGCAGCTTGGAATAGAACACTTACTATTGCATGTAATACTGTCTTGCATAAATCTGCTGGAACCAGGACATCTGAAGCATGCTGTAGGTTGTGTAAGCAGAGAAGCCAGGAGCCACACTCTGGAAGGGAGGCTGAGCTGTTTCCAGCCTTGGTCAAAATTTGAACACATTCATTAGCAAACACCAGACTAACAGCAAGAGTAATTTATTACAGAACTACGTAAATAGCTTCTGCCAATTTATGTACCCAAATACAAAATTAATTCTTCCTTCTAGACGCCTCTTTACCCACATGAACAAAGGAAAGATTTTCTTCCTAATAAACAGAACAGTGCATTTTCCTTTAGATGCCACATCCTTGGAAGTGTTCAAGGCCAGGTTGGACAGAGCAATCTGATCTAGTGGAAGGTGTCCCTCATGGCAGAGGGTTGGACTAGATGGCCTTTAAAGGTCCCTTCCAATCCAAACTATTGTAGATCCACTAAAGCTTTTATATAAAGCCTCGTCATATTTGGCCCATGTTCTATAGACTTATGATAGTATATGTGGCATAAGGAGCTGGCATCCAACACAAACATACCATCTTAAAAATCTTAAATATGTACATAAAATCATATTTACCCATTACTGGCTTCTGCTGAAGAGTGGACACCTGAAGAGCTCCTCAATCTTCCACCATTTGAGGAAGACACATTTGATTCCTGTCTGGCTTCTGAGGGTAACTTGGGCTGATCAGCTTTAACCTACAGACAGCAGTGCAGCCAGTGAGGTTTACTCAGGACACCACACACACGTCATGCAAAAAGGCTGAACACCATCTTGTTTAACACCTATTCCTGCACAGCACCACAAGCACCTCTGTCAGCATTTTAAAGCTCCTGGGACCAAATGACTGGGATGCAAAACTGATTTGATGCTACTCTTCCCTTTCACAAGATCTATACTGCATTTGTTACTTCTTACACACATTCAGTGTCCATCTGGTTATAAAAATATAAAATATAAAAGACACTTTGGCTTTTTCCTATGGCAGATTTGTACTGCTTGCACTAAATGCTGTACACAGTTCAAGAGCTGTCCTGTGGTGATACATCTAACACCCAGCCAAAGCTGGCTCACATCTAGCAACCACCAGGCATGGGTCAGGTTAGTTCACAATGCCTTTAATGGGCAACAGGAACACACCCCTAGAAACCATTGCCCAGCCACTTTACAGAAAGAATGGGTTTTGGCCATTTCTACTTGAGACCAGACCATACTGAGCTCAAGCACTAAGGCTGAGCCTGTAGAGAGGAAGCCAGAGATGAGTCATTAATGGGAGCAGTTAAAGTGTCTGCAGTTCTCAGCCTTCTTCCCTCCCCACAGAGATCAGAACCACTTCCCTCTGCTTCTCTCCTGACCACAAGCTCCATCTGTCAAATGTGCCTGGGACATAGCAAGTCATAGTCTATTTAATAAAACTGAAACTACCAGAAAGCATTTCTCCCCTGAGCAGTACATCACAACTAGATCTTTCTTAACAGATGCCATGAGAATCTTTACTGATGAACTGTAGAGGCAATTTTTTTACTCAGATTAATCCAAACTCTTACATTCCCAAACAAATTATCACAAAATAGTACTGCTGTTGCACTAATAGGGAAAACCTGCAGTAACAGGGAACTTTAGAGTGGTTATGCAACATGTCTTGTTTTCAGTTACAAGCCCAAGATTCAGAGTTAACTTAAGTCTAATTACCTCTGATTTGGTTTCTTGCATATTTTCAGGAGTCTTGAAGTTGTATACTAAATGAAGAGCATGCAGCTCCCCATGCTGAAATGTAAAAGAAGATCTGTTAAAAAAAAAGAATCCCTTCTCTGGATTTATTTCAGCAAATCATAAAAAATACTTTTTCATACCTTTGGCAACAATTCTCCCAGGCAGTGGTGATCAAGCAGCAGCTTCCCAGAATAAATCAGCTTTTGGTTCTCTTCAGGCTTTGAAGGAAGCAAACAAAGAATAGGATTACTTGCTCTGCCAAGCATTAACCAACACAGCCTACAGCTGGTGGAGAGAGGCAGCGAGCTTGGAGCATCCCACATACTAAGATGCAGAGGGAATTGTGCATATCAAAATTTAGCTGAAGTTATGAGAACAACTAAACACCCAAGTGGGATATTATCAAGGTGCAAACCTGCATAAGAATCCAAAGTCCCTTGGGCAAAGAACTCAGTTACATGCTGTATCTTTTACGGTCCCAACAAAAACATTTGTGTTTCTTAAAAACAGAAGTGTGGAGTTCCATGTAATCTGATCAGCACCAGAGGTGGTGTCAAGCAAATCTGTTACACCCCATCCAAGGGGAGCCAACAGCTCTACATCAGGAGATGTCCCAAGGGAGCTGGTGGAAGCACATGGAGCTGCTTTGGGTAATCACCACACTCCCAGGGAAACAATGGCAAAAGCATGGGAATCAGGTCTTCTCCCAGAAAACTAGTGACAGGACAAGGGGAAACAGCCTTAAGTTTGCAGAGCAGTCTCCAGCTGGATATTGTGAAAAATTTCTTCACTGAAGGAATGGCTAAGCATTTAAACGGGCTACCCTGGGAAACAGAGTCAGCATCCCTGGAACAATTCGAAAATGTGTATAGACAGGGCATTTAGTCGAAGGTTGAACTTGATGATCTTGGAGGTCGTTTCCAAGTTTACTGATTCCCTGAAGGCCACACCCCGCCCCTGCAGGAGCAGCGGGACACGGAACGCAGCTGCCCGGGCAGCGCTCCCGCGCCAGCCCCGTGTCCTGCGGCTCAGGGGGAAGTCACACTTCTGCATCCCAGCCCCACAGCCCCGCCGTACGCAGCGCCGTGCCCCCGTTCAGCGCGAACGCGCCCCAAAGCCCCAGCAAGGGCCTCGGCCGCCCGGCTGGGCGCGGTGCCCGGCGCTGCTCCCG
>VZTT01036991.1:0-15294 GCA_013400855.1 Buphagus erythrorhynchus | reverse complement strand
TGTACTGAGGCTGGAAGGAGCTGCCCATCCCTCTCCACCACACTGGGGTCCCCTTGCCCATGCCTCAGGAACTCCCTTTTTCTCTGGCTCATGCAGACTCCTATTCCCTGGTCTCCATGTCCTCTAATCAGCTTAGCAAAAGCCCTCCACTGCATATGGTCGGATTGCAATTTTTGAATACTTGTAGCATGGGCAAATCAAACCCAATTTCCTGCAATACAAAGCCCTGCACTGCTCCCCAATGAGGGCTATTTTCCTGCCAAATTGCATCTTTCAAACCACAGCCAATTCAGCTGTAGAGCTGCCAAGAAATAAAGGTCAGAAAGACTTAAAAAAAAAAAAAAAAAAAAAGATATTTTCCTCTTCACTGTATTCAAAAGCAGATCTCCTAATTCTGCACAAATTTTCAAAACAAGGGAGAAATCACAGTGGGATAGGTGCTGATTATAGCCAATTTCAGCCCAAAGGACAACATTTTGCAAGCTTATTAATAGGACCTGAAAATAGCAATTTCTAATGTGGCCAGTGCTGGAAACACTTTCCATCTACCCTGGTTCCTATGAAGACCTACTCCAGTGAAGGCAGTGGAATCATGCAGATTTGGGGCCTTCCTTAATGGAGTTATCACTGCTGCTTGTACAATATTTAATATACATCAGTTTTACTTGAAGGATTTGACCATGAGTATTTGCTTAGCCACAAACTCTATGAGATAAAAATGCAATAAATGGGGAGATGGGGAAACAATTTCTCCTTTTCTGTACAGGAGAAAAAGACTGGACTGGGAGGTGATTTGAACAAAGAATAAAATATGTAGAGAGAGCAGAGTAATGGAAGATTTTAAGTGCCCAGGCAGGGAGTAGAGGACATTAGGGAGGGAATGCCAGCTGGAAGCTTGTTTTGGAATTGGCATGAGATTGGATTTTAACTTGGTGCATGGAGCAGCTGAAAAGGAAGAGAGCTACATGACGTGTATTAAGTGCTGCACTACATGGAAGGTGTTTGAAGACAAGCTGTACTCCAAGGAAAATGCTCTGCCAAACATCCATGTCCACTGTGGTAGGCTTAGGATAAGGGAAGATTTTGAAGCAGGAAACTTGGAGAAGTTTCACTCTCAGCTGGCCGGTGCTCCAACAGCCAGCACAGAAAGGCAGCACTGAGTTCAGGGTTGGATGAAATCCTATGGAGAGTTTTATTATCCAAATCTCCCAACACCTGCAAACACCCAAATCAAACACATCTCATGGGTATGGAAGGAACCCAAGGGCAATCAGGGGTCAGGGCAGGTGAAGGAAGAGCCTCTTCTACAGAAAATGTGAAATTTATTGTTGGCTGAGGTGAGGGGAAGAAAAGACTTGTGAAAACACTGATGGCAGCAACAGAAGCAGGCAAGGTGATGGAGGAATCCATGTGGAAAGGGGTGAGACACAAGATCCTTGCTGCTGCCTGGGATTTGCTGCTGTACAGGGAGTGATTTTCATGCAAGAATCACAAAATTCCCTCCCCACAACAGGTATTCATTTTCCAAAGGAAGGAGCCTGGGGAAGAGGGATTAAAACACTTAGATGGTTCAGCACAGTGTGTGAGCAGGTAATTAGTGCTGTTAAAGACAAGGAACCTGGATTGCTGAAGGACATTGCTGGGTCCCAGGGCCAGTGGCAAGAGGGAGGGAAGAACCTCCAGCTCTGGAAGAGGTTTTGGGGCAGTTTCCTCTATGCTGGCTGCTCTTTTGGTACTAACAGTGCACAGGGCTGATGGCTGCTGTCCTGAGCTCATTTATAGAAGGTCAAGGTGGGAAACACCAGGAGCAGATGTGGCACCTGGGGTCAGGAGACAGTGGTGGGCTTGGCAGTGCTGGTTAATGGCTGAACTCAAAGATTTTGGAGGTGTTTTCCAGCCTAAATGATTCTGTGAATAATCCCCCTTGTGTAGAAGGGATCTGACCTTATGGCAGAGATCACAGCCTTGTGTCAAGGCTGGAAAACAGGGACTTCTCCCAGACTCTGTGGACTGAGGTTTGGGAAGTTTTCACCTGGGGCTGTCTCCCCCAGTCTCCTGCTGTTCTGAGCTGGGGAGTGACAGCAGTGGGTTTGCAGTGCTGAGGGATCTGGGATGAGCATCCAAGCACAGAGATCTCTGCCAGGGTGACCCTCCAGGACCCTGCTTGATTTCATGTCTCCTTGTTCCCTTCTTAGCTCACAAATTTTGTTTGCTCTTTGACAGCTTCTGCACACCACACCAGGCAGATGTTCCCATTGCATTTCACATCGATGATGAGCTTTTATTGGGCAGTTGCAGTCAATTTAGAACCCATAAATGGACATAAATAGTCCAGATTATCCATTCCAGTTCACATTGCTTTGCCCTTTTATGCAAATTTGTTCAGCCACTGCACTGCCCCATCGTGGAACTCATGGAATTTCCTACCCGAGCTTTCAAGACTTGATCGTTTCACGTAGTTTCATATTTATCCACAAATTTTCTTTTCACTGCTCATGCACTGAGATGAATGCTCAGGCATCCAGGCTATTAATACATGCACTTGATAACAATGGTCCTCGTGTGAGCCATTAAGATACTGCAGTATTAATAGCCTTTCCTTTTGGAGAAGGACTATTTATTCTTCCCTTTTTCCTTTCTTCAGGCTGGAGCTGATCAAATTGTTCATTGTGAGTAATCTCCTTGGAGAATATAGTTCTTATTTCTCTAGGAAAATCATTCATTAATTCATCCTGTGAACTTTATCCTGAGATTCTCAGCCTTTTGCTTTCACTCTTTGCTCCTCATTACTCACTTGGTTCACCTCTGTGCTGTAACATGGACTCTCCAATGTATCTGGATGCTGAGATGACTAAGCAAGGAATGACAGGCAGCCAAGAGCCAAAATTTTATTTCTTCTGTGATTGAATCAGTCTTTAGCAAAGTTATAGAAGTCGAGAGGCCCTTGAACTTTCTTTGAATGGCCAAGTTGTCTTTTTGTCACGAGAAGCCAACTTGATGCCTCAGGTGGCAAATCCATGGGTGCTCTGAGCCTTCTCCATTTCCAAACCACAACAGCCAGGCCCTCCTTGGACATGGAAGCCTCTTGGGCAATTTCCCTGTATTTGCAAGCACATTTTTGGATGAGAGTCACCATTACACAAGAGTCCAGCAGTGTGGGGTGACAGTGACCTCGGGAACCAATTTTACCCTTTTTGCCCCCATTTTACCCCATTTTTGCCCCCCCCACTAGGACTGATGCTGTCTGAGCCCTCACAAAGGAAATGACGAATAAAGAGATTAATTTTAATTAATGGCAGAGTAAGTACTGGACTTACAGGCTCAAATTCCTGCAGCTTTTCAGCTCACATTCATATAAATTATTCTATGCCTTTGCACATGGATGGTGGTTTGGGATGATCAGTATCTTGAGTTAAGGAGCCTTTAGGCTCCCAAAGCTGACAATTTAGGCCAAAGCTCTCAGAAAAAACAATGGACATGGCAGTGTTGATTCAGCAGTAACAAAGTTCAGTGCCTGTGTCCCCAGATTATATTATAAGACAAACCAGCAGCTGTGGAAAAGAAAGGAAAATCTCCTAGAGATTCCAGTGGGATGTAACCTGAACATTTATTAGCCAGCATCCTCCCATGTAGAGTCACCAATCAAAATCGGTCCCAGCTAATTAGAAATGTGTATCATCAAATTATTATTATCATTGCTATTATTACTAGTTTTAGGAATTTGATTAAAAGACAGCAGCTCCAAAACTTAAAATTTAGCAATAAACTAAAGGAAAATAAAACAGGGGGTACAGAAAGAGGAGGGAATACAAGCAAACAGCCAGATTTCATTGGTCAGTGTGATAGATGGTGCTTTTAATGCACCCGGGACCTGTGGGTGCCTGCCAGGGGACAGGAAAGTCTCCAGGATGGATTTGCAGAATGATATCAACGTGGTTTTGAGGATATTTCTGAAGACAATACCATAAAACAGAGGTCAAGTTAATTGTGCTTCTCAAGGTCTTCCTTTCTCTTGCCAGCTAAGGATGTGTCCAAACCCTGCACCTTACAAAAAAAGGAGATGGATCTCAGGCCAGACCATCCAAGGCAGAGAGATGGATGTGCTGCATGGGTGTGGAAGGAAAGGCTGGGCTGCTCTTAGTGGGCAAAAGATGGCCAAAGTGGGCACCCCCATGGATACCCTGCAGGAGGAGGCAGTGTCCTGACCAGTGTAATGAAAGAGGAGTTGTGGAGCCAGCAGAAAAATCCCAACAAGGAAATGCAAGCAGACAAGACTGAAAGGAGATGAACGTGTTCCACCCTGACAGGAGAGGGCTGTGTTTCATCCAGAAGAATAGAGGTGGTGCCCTGCACCAGAAGGAGAGGGGGTTTGCATTGCTGAGTGGTTTTCTTCTGATCAGAAATGTTCCCATCAATATCCCCTTCTCATCAACCCCAGTCTCCAGCACAGCCATCCATGACTCTCAATCCCAGTCAGGCCTGGACCTCTCTGCACAAAAGGTTCTCATTCAGGCCAGAGAGTCATGTGAAAGACTTTTGAGAATTTTGAGAGATTTAAAATGTGGAATCCACTTTTCTCTGGGCTTAAAAATCCCATTTTTTGTAATAAAAAGACTTTTATGTAGTCTTTCTAACCTTGCACTTTCAGGGGCACCAAGTGTAGCTGGATCATTTTAGAATAAGAAAAGCAAAGACGAGTGAACAGGAGCTGACTTACTATTTAAAGAATTTAATTTTCATTTTGAGGAAAAGTGTAAGTCTAAATTTGCTGTTATGTAACAAACTGCATTTAAAAGCAATTGCTTTTGAAAATACACTATTGAACTTTGAAATTACTGTGATAATGCAGCTTTAGTCTGTGAATGCTCCAGTCTGGGAGGAAGCACAACAGCAGCCTTTGATGAGGACATGAATTTGTTATGACAGGCTAATTTTACAAATCCAAGGCTGCCTTACGGCAGAATTATAAAGATATAGATTAAAAAAAGCCAAAAGCCCAAGAAGCAAGAAATGTATCATGTTGCTGCTGAGAAAATGTTCTCACACAGTCAACTCCCACAGGTCAATTCAAGGTAGTATCCAGCCTTTGATAGCTCAGGGAGCAAAATATTGTGAATATTGGGCATGTTTAGACTGATTGGTGACTTCAGCTGTTTGATCCGTGCCTGTGCATGTGTCTGGGAGTGCTGTGATATAAACTGCCTCATGAAAACAGCCAAAGACACATCTTGGGGAAAAGCAAAGAGGAAGAACCAAATCAACCTGGCAGCCCTCCCTGCCCCCCAGACAGAATGTGAAACAATGGAAATGCTGCCTGGAGCCTCGGTGCAGCCCGGCTGTGCCTGACACGGGGAGTTAGCATCAGGCTGGTGCCAGCAGTCTCCTGGAAATAATCTCATGGAGATACCCCAGTGATCCTCCCAGGAAGGAGGAAGGATCTGCTGCGTGGGGCTGGCAGAGATGTCTGCTGGAGGTGGAGGAAATCAGGAGGAGATTTTTGGATCTGCAGCTTGGAGATCCAGGGAGAGGAGTGGCCCCTGGAGAAAGGGGCAGTAGGAAGCTCAGCTGGCACTGCAGGAATGGAGGAGAAGCCTGGTGGCACAGCTGGGGGGTGTCCACCTTAGCCAGAGCCATCAGCAAATGGGAACAGCCTTCCAGGAGCTGAGGGGAACCTACAGCAAGGCTGGAGAGGGAATTTCTGCAAGGGCAAGCAGTGATGGGAGAAGGGAGAATGGTTTAAGGTGGAAGAAGGTAGATTCACCTTGGATATTGGGAAGGAATTGTTCCCTGTGAGGGTGGGCAGGCCCTGGCACAGGGTGCCCAGAGCAGCTGTGGCTGCCCCTGGATCCCTGGAAGTGTCCAAGGCCAGGTTGGATGGAGCTTGGAGCACCCTGGGGCAGTGGAAGGTGTCCCTGTCCATGGCAGGGGTGGCACTGGGTGAGCTTTGAAGTCCCTTCCATTCTAGGACACTATGAACTGTGGACATGGGAGGGAGGAGAAATCATGTGGTGGGGCTCCTCTGCAATGCTGCTTGCTCCTGTGAAACTCTTGTGACCAAGGGCTCACTGAAACACCTCCCACAATGTTTGAGGAAAAGGCAAACAGAGCTTTGGGGCTAAGGAAATCCTCTATGGACAGATGCCAAGATGCATTCAAGCCTTTGCCACTGATTTTGTGTGGTGCTGTATCAGCCAGTGGCCAAAGGAGCCTGGTTTGTGCTCCTGACAAACCCTGTAAGGCTCCAACACTGCCGAGGGAGCTCTTCCAGCAGCTCACATCTCAGTGTCACTGTGTAAATCTGCAGCCCAGCACTGATGGAAGGGTCTATGTGACAGGTGTCACCCATAAATCCCATTTAAATACATCCATTACCACACACTGTATCACTCACAATCACCCATGAAATGTCTCTTTGGAGTCAGGAATCAGACAGGGATGATTTAGGGCCATTTCACTGGTGTGATGGGATTAGCTGGATCTTGCAGCTGGTAGGATGTCAGGCCCAGCACTGGCCCCAGAAGGGATGAGGGAGAGCAGGCAGAGACAGCTCCAACAGCAGCTTTCCAGCAGCCTTTCCCTGCAGCCTGGAGCTGCTTCAAGCTCAGACTTTAAAACTGACCACAGAGACTTCAAAACCCACTTCCCATGGGAATACATGCAAGAGTCCTGCAGGTGCCTTAAGTTTTAGAGCCAATGGCTTTCTCTGGCTTTCTGTCATCATTTCCACCCTGGCAAGTGGAGTTCACATAGCTTTATACACTCGTGAATACAGAGTCCTGCCTGAGACACAGACAGAGGGAGGTTTTCTGCCACTCAGCAGGTGGTTTTTTTGCTAGTTTCTCCTCCAAAAGAAGGAGAGAGCTTGAGAGATCAACCTGCTCCAAATAGAAAATTGGTGTCTCATTCAATTCAGAATAAAATGAGAACATCTGCAAAATAAACAGGGCAATTTAGACAGGCAAATGTTTATTGGGAGACATCAGTGCTGGCTGCTGTTTCAGCCTGTGGTAGACAGGAGCTGTGCTGACAGGAGAGGCTGGGACACACCCCAGATGAACAACTCCTTAGATATTGCTGAGTAGAAGTAGAAGAGGAGAGGTGCCCACATGTCCTGTGTCTGAGTGGTGGCAGGAGCAGGTTCAGAGGAAGAAGAGCTGAGACAGTCCCAATGCCACAGAGACACCAGTGGCTTCCTGGCCCTGCTAAGAATCTTCTGCTCCAGGAGACCAGGAGAGCTTCACTCTTCACTCACTTGGAGTGACTTTTCTCATTATCCACAGAAACATTCTGTCCTTTTGGCCATGATGGCCTTGATAACAGCTCTGGCACTGGGATCAGGTGAGGAGCATTTGGATATGGGGGAGCAATTGGATGCAGTTGGGTCTGAAATAGAATCAGGTCCAAACAGCAACAAAATGCAGGCAGAGATGATCCGAGGTTCTTGGGTGCAGCTCTGCCTTGATTCTCCAGAAAGGGCACGAGAAGGAAGAGCCATCACTGCTCCTCCTTGTCCCTGGTGCTGCTGAGAGGGATCAGCTCACTTGGGAGCAGGAGATGAGAGGGTGGGTGAAGCAAGGAGCTGGAGCACTGTCGCTGTTAATGAGCAGGGTGGTTATGTACTGGCAGCTGTTTGCAGATTAGAGACTGAGGACTTGGTCAGGGATAATTCTCTCTCTCTGGAATTAGGAGATTGTTCTCTCTTCTGGCAGGGAAAGAAGCACTGGGCAGTGCCCAGCATCCAGACCTGAAGCCCCAGGAGGGGAGGTCCGTGGTATCTCTTTCCCCCACTCCAGTGGAGGAGGAGTCCTGTCCTCAAACCAGCCCAGAAGGATTGGATTACAATCCATGGATTAATCCAGTGTCCTAGGGTGTCCTCAGCTCCTTAGCCCAGTGTGGAGTAACTGGCTCCCGGGCAGCTCCCTGCAGGATCCAGTGCTGGCTGTTTTCCAGCCTAATGAAATGTTCTGAAAACTGGATATGGGGATGATGTGCTACAGAGGTCACACACCTGCAAGAGCCAGTGAGGAGTGAGAGCAAACATTAGCATTTCCAAAACTGCACCCAAAGGCTGTTTCTTCATCTCCCCTGAGATGGAAAAATAAGCCTGCTCTCTGCAGCTCAAAACTGGTATTAACAACAATTGACTTTTCAAAATAAAATATTCAGCTACAGAAAATGTTTCTCCAGAGCAATGCCATTGCCTTCAGTTCTGCCAGCAATGCAAACTGGCACAGCAACCATGGCACACAGAGAGCACTGCAACCAGATCTTGTTAAAATCCCAGCCTGACCCCACAGGTGGTGTGGAACTGTGGAATATGATCTTCACAGCCTAAAAGTCTGAAGTGTATCAGCTCATCTGTTGCCAAAATAAGTGACTAGAAGGGATCTTTTAAATATGCTTTCATAGCAGGTTATGGGTGCTTGATGATCCATCTTGTGCTTTAATTAAATTGATT
This sequence comes from Buphagus erythrorhynchus, assembly GCA_013400855.1. NCBI lineage: Eukaryota > Metazoa > Chordata > Aves > Passeriformes > Sturnidae > Buphagus > Buphagus erythrorhynchus. The sequence goes on along the minus strand of VZTT01036991.1, from coordinate 6,836 downwards.
AGCAGGGAATGCCCAGAGTGGCTGCAATTGTTTTCCAGTGCTGAGGCTGCAGTGTGAAAGTGGCAGTGGTGGTGGGAATGTTTCCTACATGTGACCTCTCCATTCATCTCCTCCTGGTACAAAAACATAAACTATACAAAGGTTGTAATGGTTATCTCACAGAGGGGACAACAGCCTGGGCCAACTATTAAATTCTTCAAACTCTTCATAAAAAAAAAAAAAAAAAAAAAGTTTTCATAGCAAAATGTACTGCACTAGGATGTTTAAAACCTTCCTCAGGTTGGCTTGAAAAGGCTTGTGGTGAATCCAGGCTTGCTCCAAGTGGCCTTGCTCTTGGTGCAGGATGAGCACAGGAATTTGGCAACAAGACAATGCCTGTTGGAATATCATAATGGATGTACTGCACTGAACTGCTCTGGAAGGCAAAGCCCTCAGTGCCTTAAACTGAGAGTCAGGCAGAATGGTCAGATAGCCCAGAGTGGTCCCATGAGAGCTTCTGTGACAAGGGACAGTGGCCAGCAAAATGATGTGTCCCTCTTGAGGCACACTTCAATGCAAAGTTCTTACATGATGGGAAATTTTTCCACTGAAAGCACAGGAGGGGCTTGGGATGGAGACTCTGAGCCAAGGAACAGATCAGGCAGAGCAGGTGGCTTGGTGGGAGCTGGTCCTTGTGTCCTCATCCTCCATGTCCCATGAGTGCTCACCAGGAGCAGTGTGCACCCTGGGCAGCAGCAGCGTTCAGGCATCTCACTGCAAACTGGGTTAAAAATTATTCTGCAGTCAGAAAAATTAATGTCTCGGAAAAATAAACAGGATTTTCTGAAGTGAGTGGGATAATCATAAATTAGACTCAAATGGCAAGTGTTTGTGTGAGCACTGTGTGACACACTGAGCCAGCCCTTGGGGATTTCTGCCTTCCATAGGCAGCAGTTCAGCTGCCTGCTGCTCCCTGCCTGCCCTCACAGCCCTGCACAGGACAGGCCAGCCCTGCCAGGGGCCACCTCCCTGCATTTTAAAAGTAAGGGACTTTGGATCCCAGAAATCNGGGTTTATAATATAGTAATAGGTATGGGACAAGATGGAGGGTTTTGGGTGGTGTCCTTTTCACTGCTCATCTTCCTTCTTCATGGTTTCAGGCAGTAGTTTTTGGTTGGACAGTTAGTGCTGCACTGAGGGTCACAGGAATTTGGTTATTGGGTTAAAAGTATAAATAATATAGGTGTTATTTCTCTATTGGACTGTTGAGCTTTAAGAGACCTTGTGGCAGCTGGATCTCTCTCCATTTTGCTCACTTTTAGCTGGTAGCTAGAAGAGTTGCTGAACTTTCTGTACTTTAGATAAGATTTAATAAACAACCAAGACTGAACATGAGAAATTCGTTTCCTTCATGTGTTTTTTAATCCTGGCTCTGAGTGAAGACAGAAGAGACTCCAGACAAACTGCTGGTTAATTGGTGGAAAACACCACCCTGTTACAAGGCCCCAGTGCAGGTTGTGGAGTCTCCTGCACATGGCAAAGGCAAAAGCTTCAGCAGGTTTTATTATCCAGGATGCAGAGTTTGTCTGTCAGGTGCCCAAGGAGCGAGTTGAAGGTGTAAGAGGAGCAGTGGGCTGTGTGAGCTGAATCAGGCACATGACACACACATGGTCACACAAGTTTGCCTTTCAGCAAAAACCCCAAAGAGTAGGGCTAGAAGGGACCTCACTAAGTGAATCCCAAGCAATATCACCTTCATATTGGCTCTTTCTGACAGCAACCTAAAAAAAACTATTTCTTTTAAAGTTCAGTAATGGACCGTCCCATTCACATCCTCCTCCCTCTCTCCCCAGCCCCACTGGCTGATTCACCACAGTGCTTCACTATCCTTGGAGCCAAAAGCCATTTTTCCTTAATTCTTGTTTGCATTCCTGATCCTTCCCACATGAGAGAAGCCCTTTGAATTCTGCCCCCTCCACCACCAGAGTTGGTTATATTCCTCTTTACAACTCTTTACTGAAGACATTTTCCCTATTTTTCCTCTCCTTAGGCATGTTTAATCAGTTACAGGTTTGTAGCTCCCCAGCAGTCCAGAAAACTGTAGAAGATGGTTTAAACCTTATAGGGAAAAAGCACTTGTAAAGCCCTTTCCTTGTTTGGGATCTATTCCCATGCAGATGACAAGTTGTTGTGAGTGCTGACATGTAGGCGGAATTGGCAATGCCTAATGAAAATGCTTTTAATTACCACACTCAAGTTATGATTTTGTAAAACAATAACATTTTGCTTGTCTGAAAGCTGAGTATTTATTATTCTCCAACTGTCAAATATTAGTCTGAGTACAAGCAACAGCCCTTGGATTTCTCTCAAAAGGCTTGGGTGATCTTTTGCTAGCAACAGGCAAGGGGATACAGGTGCAGAGCAAATAATCTCTATTTTCACACTTTTCCCAGAGTTTTTTTTTTAACCTGTCCATTCCAGAGCTCCAATCTGAGCTCTCTTTTAGGTCCCTTCTTTCCTGGACGTTTCTGGACAGCAAAGAACATGGGGGGATGCACCAGCACTGGGGAACTCCTCTTGCTTTTCCCAGGTACACTCCTGTTGTACATCCCTTCTACTTCTGTTTGGTTGCACCAGCACCAAACCTCTCCCCCCTTGAAATCCACTGGTTTTTTAGTTCCTTCCCCTTACCTCTCATTTGGTATAAAATATGGGACTAAGGGGCACTGGAAAAGCCAAACTTTGCTTTTTGCAGTCTGCAAAAAAGAGATTTTGCCTCTTCTCCAACCTAAAAGGTCAGGGTGTCACTACTTTGCCCCCCAGTCTTTTGGAGTTGATTGATTGGAAGAGAAAAGCCCCAAAACTGTGACAGATGGATGAATGGAAGTGCTGAGCCTGTGTTGACAGTGAGGACCAGGGTCAATGTTGCAGCCTTATGATATTGAAATCCTTGTGATTTTTCCTTTTCTGGTGCAAACACTCTCACCTGGAAGGGGCCTTTCCACACAGGGCAGGAAATCTGGTGGTGGATATGGAACAATCACAGCCCCAAGGCTGCCAGAGCTCCAGGAGTGTTTGGACAATGCTCTCTGACACAGGGTGAGATTTTTGGGGTGTCTGTGCAGGGCCAGGAGCTGGAGGGGGTGATCCCTGTGGGCCTTTTTCTTCTGAGGATATTCCATGATTTTATCATGGGCCAGCCAAGAAAGCCAAGGAGTTCAATTCCAATCCCAAACTGGAGAATTTGACTTATTTTCTTCCCTAGAGATAATCAGATCAGTGATGACCCAGCAGCATGGCAGGAGACAGTAAGAACACTGCCACTTAGAAGGGGAGCTTTTCTCTCCCACAAATGCAGGGCTCCTGCTGGAAAATGATTTGAGAAAAATTAGCACAGGACATTATGCATGACAATGTCTGATCTCAGAGAGGGATGGGTCTGGGAGAATGAAGAGTTGACATTTGTGAGGCTGCTGGGAGTGCTGGCAAACCCACGTGATTTGCAGATTCCTCTCATGTTCAGTTAAATAAGCTCATGGCCTCTTTGGTGCCTGACAAGAAATGTTCTGTCAGGAAGGCATGGATGTGTTTTCTGTCTCTGTCACACGCATGGACACACAGGAGCTGCTTGTTTGCTGCATTTTCTCTGCATTTTGGTGTCTGACGTGTGGGCTGTAGAGAAGAAATGGTATATAATTATTTTCCTTCTTTCTACCAGGACAGCAAGAAACTCTGGGAGACTACATCTGCAGCCAGTATATACTGCAGAAGTGACCTAAATTACCATTAATTGTAGTGGCAGGGCTAAATAGCTGTCCTCAGTGTGTTTACAACTGGAGAGACAAACAGTTTGTTCTCAAGATAATGACAAACCACTTATATTTGGTCTACAAAAGGACTGTTTGTTCCCTAAATACCTGCACCAGGAACTGTGTTTGTGAAGGAAAAAAAAAATGTCTTCATGAGCAGTGCCCTGCCTGGAGCTGCCCTCTCTGGGATGCTGGCTCTGGTCACCCAGCTCGAGTCAAAGCTAAAAAAAAACCCCAGGTTTAGTTTTCTGCCAGAGAATGGGGACTTTGGAGCAAGCCCTGATCAGGTCAGAGATGTAAATATGTAAATAGAAAGCCACTTGGCTTGTTAGAGATTTCTAACATTGCCACAAATTCCTCAAGGCCTGTTAGCCACCAAAACCATCCTGATGCCAGGCTCAGCAGTCTCTGGGGTGTTGGCATCCCTGCAAGGGAGATGGGTAGGAGCTGCAGCTGTTCTGAGTGGTGCCATTCACTAGCCAACTCTGTTTTCATCTCTGATGGCCTCTGAAAAATATCCCCAAATTAATTGTCCAAGAGATGCCCATTAGATCAAGAACCTCAGCAAGCCAGAAGAAAGAATGGCTGAGACCTCACCATCTCCCCTTAAATTTCATCTGATCTGGAAACTCAGCTTCTATCCTGTCATCAAGGTGTCAATAAAATTAAATTATTTTTAAATGTTTTTAGACCATTCCCACAGATGTGTCTTTCAGAAAATGTTATTATTCTTTGGTTTTAAGGGTAGCTTATGACCCAAATGCTGATACATCCTGCCTTTGCTGAAAACTCCAGTGTGTGTCCATGTCCCACCCTTTCTGGATTGCCGCTGAACACAAGAAAACCAGCTTACAGGAAGAAAGCAAGAAGTAAATCTTTAAAGACACAAAACTGAATTCTCAGTCAGCTGTCTGTGTGTATCTTTCACACTTGTATCAGAGACCAGGAAATTTATAGCAGCAGCTCTGATTAGATGGAATGAAATAATGGCACAGAGATGGAAGTGAGTACTGGAAGTCTTTACCAGTGTGGTTTAGAACCTCCTGCTGCCTGTGTGAATGCACCTGCATGGACTCCACTGCAGATGGACCCACTTCCATCTCTCCAGCCCATCAGACACCACTCAGGGTCATGTTTTAATGCCTTGCCTACATGTGGGGTCACCTGGTAGGTGAACATCTACAGCAGAGCTCAGGCTGCCAGGTTCCAAATATCCTGCAACTCTTTTTTTCCCTGCTGAATGGCTTTGCTGTGCTTAGCTGGCCCATTCCTCACTGTCAGGACCACATTTCACACAGTCTGGGGTGAGCTGGAAACTCTTCTTCCAGGCTTGGGACTTGACATTCAGCTGAACTGTTGTCCCCAGGATGAAGTGGAAGTCCCAGGGCATGAGAGCCTCCAAGTGGGAAGATGCACAGGGTGTGAAGGTGTCTGTCATTGCCACAGCTCCAGGGAGCTGGGACAGGCACAAGGAGCAAGGAGCAGGATGTCCAAGAAGCTGGGACATGGGACATGGACCAGCACAAGCAGCAGGATGGGCTGTGACAGAAACAGCTCCTGTTCCCTGGATCTCACTGCTCCCTGCAGGGCTCTGCATTTCCCCTGTTCAAGCCAGAAATAGAGGAGATTGTTCACCCAGATTCACACATGGGATGATCCATGGAGACAATATTATCAATCACCAGGCAAAGCTGCTCTGCTGAGCTCTATAAATAAACAGCTTCCTCACAGCCTCACACGCCAGGCTGCCGGAGATTATTTCTGCCAGAGGTCTTCAGTGCTTCCTTAGCATTAATTCTCTTTTTGAGAGTGATTCACCTTGAACAGAGAATGTTTTCTCGAGTATCTCCTTCTGATCAGAGTGTTCCCCCCGACCTTATAATCTGCAGCTCTGTTAATGCCTTAATGGCACCTGGTTATCCTGACACAGCAGGACAGTGCTGGATCCACGTGCCATCCAGGATTAGGAGTCTTCTGGGCTTCCTGGGAAACCCTTGCTGCTGTTTGTAGAACAGTGGGATTTCTTTCTTCCTTACTGCAAAGTACAGGCTTACAGACCCCTCACTACTGCCTGTAAAAAAATCCCATTCCTTCAGTCAGGTCTAACTCTTTAGAACTTCTATTTTGTTCCTTTTTTTTTCTCATTTCCAAAACTGCCTCTTTTGCAGAAAAAAGCTTTGCTTTTCTCCATTCTGCTGCTCTGTCCATATTCATCCTTCACAAGGCTTTTCAGGTGCATTCCTTTGAAACCAGCAAAGATTTAGTACAAATAACCACCTTTTCCATTCCTAACAACACCTTCCAGGGAAAGAAGGGCTGAACATTTCCTTGCTGCTGCTTCTGCTTGGATTGGCTTTCCAAAGCAGACTGCAGTGGATCAGGTCACTGGAGTTTTCCAGCAGAACTCCTGCAGTATTTAGGTCCCAAGCTGTAACCCTCTAATGAGCACTCAATATGTATTTAGGACCTTTCCTCTCATTTCCTGTTTTCTGCAAGAATTTTGGGTACCTTGAACGTGAAAACCTTGCGAGTTCATAGCTCTTACTGAGAAGAAATGCAAAGCACTGAGTAGGACTAGCTGAGTTTATAATTTCTCTCTTTGTCTTTATCATTTGTTTTCCTGAGCCCTGTTTTCACTGTGGTCAAAACAGAACCTTGAACCAGTTTGGTTTTTTCTGAAAAGCAGAGATTTGCTGGCCTTGCAGACCCACATTTACCTTGCACACTCAGCTTTTCCAGTATTTGCCCAGCCTTCCTGACACCCAGCAGCAGGAGACAGGAGCAAAAGAAGGAAGAGCTGCAGGAATCACTCCCAGGGCTGGGCTGGCAATTGTGGTGTCAGATAATCTCCAGGGCTTGGGTACATTGATCCCAGGACAGTGCAGTTGTGTGTGTTCAACAAACCCCTGTGATACTCTCTAGGATTTTATAACATTCCCACATTGCAGCATTTACACATACAGGGAGACTGTGAATATCTCTGGCATTCAGAGTCACACACACTCAGGGAAAAGTGCAAATGCACATCACATGGAGAATTGTAACACC